>JBBPQR010000035.1:0-26956 GCA_038092615.1 Boletus sphaerocystis | reverse complement strand
ATCTGTGGAGGAACGTGACACCGTCAAAGTCAACCACACAAACCCGACGGACCTCAAGAACGCCTGTGATGATGCCCTAAAGCGGGTACGTGCACCTCACATGTCTTGGGTAACGCCCCATTCAACCGCAATACAGTACTTGTCGCGTCCAAATTTATTTAAACAGATCCACCTCCATACGGACGTGCGACTCACGCTCGGATGGGCGGGCGTCTTCGTTGCTGCAGCCACCGGTCTCTACGGCTGGAAAGTCGAATTTGAGCAGTCCAAGCCCGCAGTCTGGGCCGGTTTCATAACGCACGTGTCTTCAAAGAACCCCATATCACCTGGCCTCTGACGACCTCTTTAGTTATGTCATTTTGACTTGCCTTCAAGCACTCTATGCATATTTCGTAGAGGGTGATATCGTGTTCGTGGGGAGGCGCAAGACGTTTTCAAAGCGGATAATAACTGAGCGTATCACGATCTCCTCGCGCACCATCCCCGTCTCTGCTTCTTCCTCTGAACCATCACCCGCAAACGCCCCCTCCTATTCGTTGAACATCAACTATGTGCAGTCTACATCAGGTGGCAAGTCGCTCCTCGCCAAGAACCGCGCACAAGGCTCCAAGGAGTACAGCGGGTTCTTTGACGAGAAAGGGGTCATGGTCCAAGAGGAGTTCGAAACATGGGTAGGGGAGCTCGTGGAGAGTACCATGGAGGGTAAAGCTGCTTAGATAAGGGTATGTGTGGCTCTAGGTGATATACGATATTGTAGGATGCACAATGATATCTTGGGTGTCTCGTATTACTTAATGGAGGTGTTCTCGCTCACTTATGGTTGGACTGATAGGGGCAAGATATATTGTACATTAGGAGCAACACTAGCGATACGAGACTTGACTTGTACACTATTGCGAGACACTTACACTTCTTGACTTTCGAGACTTTGTTTCTTGGACTTGGCTGGAAGAAGCTAAAGAAATAATGAGTGAGTGGCCCCATGTGACGAGGGAGCACCTACAGCGGGGTTGATGAAGGGCACGACTCCTCCTTCGGAGATGATGACATTGCCGAGTAGTTTGCTCAACCTGATAGAGATTATTTAATCGGGGACTACTTCTGCGGATGATACTCACTCCTCGTCATTACGGATGGCCAACTGGAGATGTCGCGGGTTGATACGACGCTTCTTGTTATCGCGGGCCGCGTTACCGGCGAGCTCAAGGATTTCAGCAGCCAGATACTCGAGCACGGCCGCAAGGTATACTAGTTCCCAAGTCAGAGAATGAGACACCAGAAAATTGAAAAGCGACCTGGAGCGCCCGAGCCGATACGACGACCAAGGGCAGAATTTCTCAGCATGCGATGGATACGGCTGACAGGGAACTGAAGCCCAGCCCTGTGAGACCGAGACCGAGATTTACTGCCTGCATCCTTGGCTAGCACTTTGCCGCCCGTCTTTTTTGTAAAGCTTGCTTTTGCGGGCATGTTGAATTGATCGAAATGGGACGCGTCGACGCGGTTTTTATACTTGCGCGCACGCGCCAGGACGCGTCGTGACGCGACAAGGACAAATAAACATAAACATCACGCTACCAGTATATTAGGGGCAGATCCGGTCGTTGCGCAGTCACTTACACCATGGCCCCAAAACCCGCCTCCACTACCACGGGCGGAAAAGGACCTGCGTCTGGAACCGCAGCCAAGCAGCCCATCAAAACCGTAGAGGGTGCCAAGGGCGCGAAAAAGACTGCAAAGACTGCCGCACCACAGGTTGCTGGCGAGGAGAAGAAGAAGCGGCGAAAGCACCGCAAGGAGACGTATTCATCTTATATCTACAAAGGTGCGTTGCTCATTTATCAGATGCCTGCGTTTACTTTACTGCGATCTCCAGTTCTCAAGCAAGTCCATCCGGACACTGGTATCTCAAACAAGGCCATGGCTATCCTGAACTCGTTTGTGAATGATATTTTCGAGCGTATTGCTACGGAGGCATCCAGTACGCGTGTTGATATTCATCGTTTTACGCAACTCATCGCCCTCGTAGAACTCGCTGCGTACTCGAAAAAGTCCACCATCTCTTCTCGCGAGATTCAGACCGCCGTGCGTCTGATCCTTCCGGGTGAACTTGCCAAGCATGCGATCTCGGAAGGTACCAAATCTGTTACCAAAGTAGGTGGTCATCCATTGCTTGACACACTGGGTTGCTCACAGATGTCTCAGTTTTCTAGTTCTGCCGCAAAGTAGCGCACCCGCCTTGTCTTTGTATGTGTATCGTTAGCCAGCGTTTCACGAGTCTGTGGTTTGCATGTACTATGATAATTATCCGTCAATTATATTTGTTAGTTATTGGTCGAATAATAGGATTCCTTGACTTGCGTAGTATCAGTGCGGCCGGGCCGGTTCCCTCCGCGTGTACGATCAGGTATGGATCTCTTGCATTGGTACGGGTCAACTGACACCATCTGATCACCTCCGGCAGCCGAGCTTATTGGACTCTAGCCTTGTATTTAAGTCGAGGATGACATCGAGTCTACCAGGATCAATATGTCGCCCACCACCCCGGTAGCCAGTTTGATCGCAAAAATCGAGGTACGTCATGGTTCGTTCGTCATCTTGTTCAACTCGCCACATACCTTCCCCGGCCTAGTTCTTCCGTGTTCCCCCGCGCTGGCTGTTCGTGCGTGTTGAAACCGTAGACGGGTTCGTCGGATGGGGTGAATCCACTCTCGAGGGCCACACCGAAGCCATCGAAGGCGCCTTGAGTGATCTCGCTTTTCGATTCGTCAACTGGGACGCAGACGGGATCGAAGACATCTGGCAGGCGGCCTACAGAGCGCGCTTCTACCGTGGTGGCCCAGTCTTGATGGTGCGTGCCTATCCACCTTTTAATAGCAACACCCGACGTATGGAAGAAACGAGCTAGTCCGCACTCTCTGGATTGGACATTGCGCTGTGGGATATCAAGGGCAAAAAGCTGGGTGTTCCCATTTGGCAACTATTGGGTGGTAAAGTCCGTGATCGCCTTCGTGTGTATGGTTGGATCGGCGGTGACCATCCCGGTGCTGTGCGCGAGGCAGCTGCAGAGCGGAAACAGCAGGGATTCATCGCTGTCAAGATGAATGCCACCGGTCGGTCATCTCCGTACGCCCTGGTCCATTCGCACCTAGCTCATTGGGTGGTGCCACATATAGAGGGTGTCGCATGGATCGATTCGCCCGACGTCCTCAAGTCAACCGTGGAGCGTGTGAGAGAGGTCCGTTCACTTGGTATGGATGTTGGCGTCGATTTCCACGGACGGCTCCACAAAGGGATGGCCCGTCAACTCGCAGCCCTTCTCGAAAAAGAAGGCGTCCTGTTCATCGAAGGCAAGTCCGAGTCCACCCATCTCCAAGGACTCACGCTAATAATATAGTGGACACAGAACCGCTCCTTCCAACCTTCCCATCCGAGTTTGTGGACCTCGCACGTTCCGTCTCCACCCCTATTGCCGCCGGAGAACGTCTGTATTCGAGGCATGACTTTAGACCGTTCTTTGAGGGGCGAGCACTGGACATTGCGCAACCAGATGTGCGTGTGCATCGCGCAGCCACGAAGAAGACATCTACTGATCTGCTCTTGCCGACGATCACAGGTGTCCCACTGCGGTGGCATCTCTGAGCTTGTACGCATTTCCGCGCTTGCAGAGACGTACGACGTTGCCCTTGCACCACACTGTCCGTTGGGCCCCATTGCCCTTGCAGCATGTGTCGCAGTGGGAGTGGCGCGGCTGAATTGTGAGTCCTCTACCCCTATTCACGACCCGACTCGCTAACGCACCACCCCGCCGTTGTCATCCTTTTATCCGGTTTGTGCATAGTCTTTATTCAGGAGATGAGTTGGCAGGTGAGAACCGGGCCTATGAACACACGAATAGGATAATGCTCATATGTCGTATCAGATTCACTACAACAGCGAAGACGCAGACCTCTACACGTACCTCGACGACCCGACCGTATTCACAGTTCAGGAGGGATTCATCCAGGCACCGAGCGGTGAGTGGCCCACGTATGCACAGTAATAGTGGTGTTCTCTAATACCTGTTTGGATTCTGAATTGTTCTGGGCCGTTCTCCTCTCAACCGCCGTCATCTTGGCGCTGCTGCACCATGCGCTCCTGTCGCGCCGCCACAACCTCCGATATCGACTCGGACCGCCCAATCATAACCGAACACTGCTTCGAGTCATGCTAGGCCCCGGTCTCGGGATTACTATCAATGAGAAACTCGTCAGAGCGCGCTCCACCCTCGATGCATGGAAAAATCCCCAATGGAGAGGTGAAGACGCAAGTCTGAGGGAGTGGTAGTAAATCAGAATTTGAAATGAGCTCGGACTGTCATATTTTATTTACAGAGTCGTTTCTAGACCGGATGATATCAAATGGCCATGTCGACAGAAAAACATTTCATGCTAGACCAGGTCGATCTCAGTAAGCAGTACTGCATCGGAACAAGCAAGCCGCAAAAGATGACGAGGGCTACAGTCAGCATTGCGGTGTCCTGACGCTGACAGTACATGATCCAGCCGCTAACACCAGTTCGGCGGGGAACGGTGAAGCCTGCTTGGGACAAGACATCCTTGACTCCGATTGCGATGGAGATGATTGCACTTACAATCGAATGAAAAGTTTTTCAAATCAACTTTGAGACACCTCACCAAGGTTTATCCTGGGTGCAGTGCACCACATCATTCCGCTTTCTCCGCGCACCAGTGCAGCAAGCACGTCCGATAAAAACGACCGTTTCTATATCCACTGTCTCTACCCGTTAAACCGTACTCACACCTAACAGCAAACGCCTATTTGGATGCCCAGCTTCTGAATTATTATCATCTATCGCGAGGATTGGGATATCACACTGGTTCAGTCAAGAAGACTATTAAACTCACCTTCGTTCCTCGATATCGCCTCCATCCCTACCATGGTGAGCGTACTCACGCAACTTCCACCTACCCGCCTCCATCGAAACTCGTTTGCTCTGTGCACATACGGCGCACACAATAGCCCATGTGCCGAGTCACCCCGACTCGAAATCCCAGCCATCACCGTCACCGCTAGTAAATCACGGCGTCTTCCTTCGCTGCCGGCCGAACTCCACCTCGAAATCATCGACATCATTGCTCGTCGCGTGCCTCGGACACCATCCTTGGACGAGCCCTATGATCCTGCGAACCTCGACACCCTCTGCGCGTGCGCACTCGTATGCAAGCTCTGGCTGAACACCGCGAGGATCGAGATATGGGCAGGCGTACGACTGAGCGGCCGGATGAAGAGCATGGCGTTTGTCCGGCTGTTACGTGCATATGCAAAGCCGGGTGACGCCCCCCCAACGTGGACGATCCCCAGCTTTGGACGCTACGTCTCACATTTGTCCATCCGGGAGACACGCGGGAACGCCTGGGATCCAAAATGGCTCAATGACGCCCTCCCGTGCTTGGGGGCGCATCTCCCCCGGGTCCAAAGCCTTGAGATGGAACACGTCACTTGGGAGTATCTTTCTTCCCGATCGCGCACGGCCTGTCTGGAGGCATTCAAGCGCGCAAAAAGTCTCACGTTACGCGGATTCGTGTTCCACACGACAAAAGACATGTACGGTTTCCTCGGCGAGTTCACAGAGTTGGAGGTGCTCACGCTGGATGGGGTGCACTGTACCAAAAGAAACACGCCGAGATGGTTCATGAGTTCTGTAATGGAAGGGGAGGATGCGATCAAGCTGCCTCCGAGGGGGCTGAAAGGAGTAGGTTTGAGAAGTGCACCCATGGAACCTGTGTTGGAGTGGATCATGGCGGGATCCAAGTACCAGCGGGAACTAGGAATGTCTGGATCCGGGATCCAAAGCGTCAGAGTGGGAGGTGTGGGTGTGTCGGAGGCGAACATTGTTGGGAGGTTCTTGAGAGAAGCAGGAGATAGTGTGAGGAAGGTGCATATTGGGTTTGAAACTAATTTCGTCGAGAGAGGGGGTGAGTGTCGGTCAACGTTCGAAATTGGAATCACTGACCAGCTGGGGTTTGCAGATGCACTTGTGAGGGAAATAGAACTGGTCAAGAATACAAACCTGGAAGAGTTTCACATCTTTGGGCTCGTCGTTCCGTCTCCGCCCCCGGTTGACCCGTTTGAGCACGAACGGACGCCGCAACGAGCGCTCACCGCTCTTACGATGCTCCTTTCGCAGATCCGGTCGCGGATGCGCGTGCTGTCCCTCGCGTTGTACCCCGCCGATCTGCGTGCGATGTGCGCGATCGATTTCGAAGGGCTGACCAAGGTGTTTGAGAAGCGTGTGTGGTCTCACCTGGACGAGGTGCGGGTTGTCATCTCGAACAAGGGTGAATGTGGACTTGGAGAGGTCGTTCGAGAGCGGTTGGCAGTACTGAACGAACGACGAGTGTTGAAGGTCAACGTTGGGTTCGACGAGCGGGAAGTGTTGTAGTAATTTTCTCGTAGACCTAATAGAATTCGCACGCCCTTCTTTGTTCCAACCATGGCTGATGCAGGTGAAGATTCAAGTTCATCGTCAAGATGTCCCTTCACTGTTGACCTGTCTCGTCCAAGGTTTCTTCAAGGGCACTTCTGCTGACCAGGACAGGCGTTTCTCTGACAAGGAGCTCAAGCTACTCAAGTCAATCAAGTTTCCTCCCGAGTTTGACAAAAAAGTCTGCCATTTTTGCCCTTGCAGACCAACATCATCCTCATTATTTTCAGGTGGACATGAAAAAAGTTAACCTACAGGTCATTAAACCATGGATCGCTAAAAAGGTGACCGAGCTTGTCGGCTTTGAAGACGAGGTCGTCGTCGAGTATGCCATGGGACTCCTCGAGGATCCAAATCACACCGTAAGCATCACGTACTCCTTCCGCAGACCATACATGAGTTCATCCATTCATCTGTACAGACACCCGACCCCAAAAAAATGCAAATCAACTTGACAGGTTTCCTAACGTCCTCCACTGCTACCTTCATGACAGCACTCTGGAGTCTCTTACTAGAGGCACAGGACTCACCCGCCGGTGTCCCAAAGACATTTGTCGAGGAAAAGAAGGAAGAAATGCGCAAGGCAAGGGAGAGCGACCAACGCGCATTTGGTGAGAGAGATCGCAGGTCTAGGCTGGACGAAATTCGAGGAAACGAAAGAGGTGAACATACTGACCGTGGGAGGGGTAGAGGTAGAGGTAGGGGCCGTGGCCGCGGTTCCTTTGAGGGTGGTGGTGGCAGAGGCAGAGACAATGGCTGGGGTGGGCGTGGCGGTGGGGTACGTGTCCACCTCCAACGCCAAAATCTACTATTCACTCTTCTCAGCGTCAAGGTCGTCGGTTTACCTCCCGCTCTCCACCGCCGCCACGGCGTCGCTCTCCATCCGGGTCGCCGTTCGATGCACGCAGTTCTCGATCGCCACCACCACCTTCGCATCGTCGTTCCCGCACACCCACTGGGGGTCGTTCATCGCGCACCCCCCCAAGGTATAGCTCTCCATCGGCCCGCCGCTCTCGTTCCCGCTCTCCCCCTCCTCAGCGTTCGCGCCGCCGTTACAGCCGGTCGCCCTCTCCTCGCAGACGCCGCCGTCCTCCCTCCATGACCCCTTCTAGGGGCGGTTCTCGATCCCGCTCAAGGTCTCCTGCTCGAAGGCGGAGACGTTCCCCTTCTCCCCCAAGAAGATACAGCGGCGGAAAAGAGAGGAGGCGTGATAGCCGGAGCCCTCCGCCACGCAGACGTCGTTTCTCCCGATCCCCAACACCGCCCTCAAGTCGTTCACCCTCGCCCCCACCTCGGTATGGTCGTCGTCGAAGTCCAAGTCCTAGAGGCGGTCGCAAGGCTGGACTCGTCAGTTCTTCTCGTTCTCGTACACCACCATCGCGCCGCCGGGACTCTAGAGAACGCAATCGGGCTGCAGCAGACATTCGTCGTGTTGAACGAAGTCCCTCCCCTGCCCCGATGGACGTTGACAAGGCAGAAACACGGTCTCGGACACTCGATTCGGACCTCCCTCAAAATTCACGGGGTGAACTGAAGATCAAAGGTCAAGCGAATGCTCGCAAATCGAAGTGGGAAGACGAAGAAAAACAGGTTAGTATTCCCATTGCCATTGATGTTCATCTGCTAAGTCTTTCCTTCATGGAGTAGGGAAAGAGTGCCAAGGATGATGATGTTGCTGCAAGACAAGAGCTGGAAAGACGCGAAAATGAGTTGAAGGAGCGAGCCCTGAGGAACAAAGTAATCAGGACAAGGAAAGGCAGTGGAGGCGTCGGCGCTACATCTGGTTGAGTCAGCCGCAGTGTTGTGGCCGGTATACTTTTTACACTTTTCTACTTTGCCATACTGATCGCTACGTATTACCTCGCTTCTTGAGGTTCCAGGACCAGTGAAAAAAAAAAGAACTCTTCTTCTGGCCGGCGACCACTTTTGATATGTTTTTCTGTTTCATCTCCTCATTATCGTTTACTCAAGTGTATACATGATTTTAGCTGTTTCAGCGACCTTACCCCTCTCCTACCAATGCTTGTTCATTACCCCCCAATAAACTATACTTTGTTACTATTGGAGGTCTTCGAGAATGTTAAGACGGACCCCTCGACTGACGTTGTCTGACCACAGAACCTCAAGCACACGGTGATTTCTCTTACTTCGCTACCAAGGACGTTCGAGACGACTACTATCTCGGATGCTCACTGGTTGCTTGTCCTTCAAGATATAAACGTCGATGACAAGGTTTTTGACCATTTTTGCCGAAACTTTTGGCAGCTTGCACGACTGGCGATCGCTTGGCTTCTATGCAGGCGAGCAACCAACATTGGAATTATGACACAAGTCTTTCCCTATAGTTGCAGACTTTGACCTGTGGTCTTCATAATTCTGACTTGGTGTTCCACCCAGTAAATGGTACCCAGGTTGTGTTGGTCACTGGCATCTGAGTTGCGCGCGCAAGTAAGCCCTCTGGTCCCTCACTCCTCTGGACCAACAGTTTGAGGATTTCAGTGCAATGTTACATACGAGAACCCAATCGCTACAGATATGCTGCACATAGAACTGGACGAGTGACAGTGGCACAGGCACTTGCCAGGTTGAGATACAAGTATCCAGCCACGGTTCTCTGGAACACCGAGGCTGGGTGATGCAACGTTGGCGCGCCCTAGCTCAAGCCCCGAACCAAGCCAGACACGGGGGCATCGATCCGGATGGGCGTGCCATTCTGCGAAGCGGCGCTTCTCGCACAGCAACACCATTCCGGGTCGCGATGCACCGGCAGTTCATGTGTCACCCCACGAGCTGTGGGGACCCACGCATCACGGTGCATAATCGCGTGTCGTGTGCGCAAATCTACCTAGCAATGGTAAGCGGTATCACACGATCGATCGCTGTCACGGCTCGTTGATATGGGTTTGTTGTTGTTCTGAACGTAGCATCTTCAAGTTGCTCACATGGCGGTCAGAGAAGGGAGTCAGCTGATGCAGATTGTCACTGCACGTGGGGCATGGTGATCGATAACCACCTCCATGAACTCTGCCGAGGACTCGGTTGGTCGAACGATCGGCGGTCCAGCTCAAGGACTCCAGAAAAAGTCTTACGACCGGAATCGCCCTGAGATCCCAGTCGATCATCATCTCGATACAGCAAAACTTATCTGCCGACTGATGAGACAATCTTCGGTTTGGCAGCTTCCCTATCCCCAAGGTACTATCTAGACATCCTCATCGACATCAATACCCAGCTTGGCGTGTATACGAGTACTTGCGCGACGTTCAGCAACTTCTATGCCTCGGAGATCTATTCAACTTGTAAACATTCAAGGGAGGAAATGCGGCTTGTAGTATTTGTATTTCAGCATACGATCTACACGTTCGGTAACAATATGGTTTATCCCAAAAATGCCTGGTGTACTGCATCCGTCTAGAAGGATCAGACAAATGAATGAAAAACCTCCTCAAAACCTCCGCTTCGTTTACAACAGATATGACCCTGGATACATGAATTCGCAGGCGTGCGCTGCACACACTTGTCGAGCGAGATCTGAATCAGAGAACAAGGGGTTAGTGGCCCCACCTGGTTAAACATGATTCATCCCCATCGTACCTTGCCAGCTACGATTTTCCCCGTTTCGTCCGCGACTGACGATGCGTGACGTGGATGCTCGCCTGCGGACGGTCCACCGGTGACATCGAACAATTCAAAATATGTCAGGGATATCGTCCATATCAGATATTTCTTTTGTGGTTTCCTCGCTTTCACGTTCTTTGGGTTCTCTGGGAACAAGCGAACCGGCTTTCCCTCGCCAACGGCTCACCTTGCGACATAAAAGTACCTCGATGTCGTCTACGCTCTCACACTCGTTCAGTGCGAGCCGAAATTTGGAATACCATGGACGACGTGCGCTACCATTCGCTGTCACGGTCCAGAACCGTTGCCAAACCGGTAAAGGCACGCACCATTGAAACTCGATGATATACCGCACATGTACTTGCACCGTCTTGAGCGCAGCCACGCCCTCCAGGCACTTGCAAATCTCGAGGTACTCCAGGGCCATGAGCACCGGATCCCGAACCGCCTCGCCAGAAAACAAGCTAGAATCGTCCAATCGTATACGTCAATGATATACAGTAAGCGTTGGTTGACGCTACAAATCGCACCATGGATTTCCCAGCAAGGTCTCCCCAACCATAACGCCGTCCGCGCGCGTATAGGACACGTTGTGCTGGATGTCTGAAAATGTCCGTACGTTGCCGTTGCTGATGACGGGGATGGCGAGTGCTTGTTTGAGCTCGCGTATGACGTCGAGATCAGCTGCGCCTTGGCGTCGTCGTTTAGCAGATACGTGGCGTGCGTGTAGCGTGACCCAAGATGCACCCGCGTGTTCGAGTACACGCGCAAAGTCCGTCGTCTTGGCGGATGGACAAAGACGAATCTTTGCAGATGATGGGACGATGAGAGAGTGAGCCATCGAAGAGACTGTCGTCAAACGCGGAATCGTTAAGGAGCGATCGAAGGGATCGGGGATGCGTCAGACACCTATCGAGTCCACCAACGGCCAGTCCTTTTTCGTAAGCAAGTACCCTCCAAAGTGACCTTGACGTGCATGTTCCTGGGGACATCCGAGGTTCAAATCTGAGATACTTTGCGAATGAGACCAGGTTATGCGACATATTCGTTGCGCACCTATCCCGTCGCAATAGGACTGGACGCGTCGCGCCGCGCTCACGATGACCTCTGGGTCGTTCCCACAAAGCTGTACCACCACAGGACGTGTGCAGTCATCCCAGTCAGGATGTGTGGACTGCAAGTCTCGAAGGTGATAATCAAGGTAATCAAGGTCGTCAAGGAGCCTGTGGGGGTCGAGCATCTGAGTATATGTCACCGTCGCGCCATATCGTCGAGTGAACAAGCGGAAGGGAGCATCGCTCTGGTGGACCATTGGGGCCGAAACAAAAGTCAAGTCAGGGATGATCATGGTCAATGAATAACCTCGTTTTGGTAGAGGTAGCGAATACATTAGAAAATTAAAACGTTTGGTGGTACAATCATGGATAGGAAGTATGCATGAAAAAAAGAATTCGTAGATGGTATGCATGAGCACCATGATCTAGCATATCGTGGATATCAACAATGCCGAGAGACGGGGAAAATTATGTACGACCGATTCAATGGTTCCAGATATCCATGTCTATTGTGTAAGCCAACATGGTTGGTGAAATAGGGATGCGAAAATGCGAAACAGAAATGGCATGCACACCAGAAATCCTCGCAACACGAATCCAAAACACATTACCCAAAACATTTATGCTTCCTTCGACCCCTTGCTTGATGCGTGTCATTTAGGGATCCGATTCCCGATGTAACAATCCATTTCGTTTTGGTACTGCTTCGCATTGGGCAGAGTTCGCGCGTTTCATGACTCGTGGTGGGCCGCCTTTACGGTTGGCGTCCCGTGGACTCTTTGGAGAGTGATCGGGTGAGGAGATCCGAGACATGCCCGAAGATGGTCTGCGCGGCGAGTTCTCGGAAGCCACTTCCTCGTGATCATGCGCTTCATGCGCATTATCTCCATGCGACCCGCCACGCCCAGACGCGAGCCCGTGCCCCTCTTTGAGAATGTCATCTGCAACATTCGGTATCGGTGGGAAGTAACCCGATTCAACGCTGGGCTGGCTAACAGGTGGGAAGTAGCCCTCGATGCCGCCGTGTGATTGTTCATTAGGTCCATTCGGGGCGTGAACGGGTGCTCCGGGCGCCGGATTCATCCAGGGTGCATGTGACCAGAATGCACCAGGAGTCATTGTAACTCCAGGCGTCAATGCAACACCAGGTGTCATCGGTACCGGGACGCCGGCTATGGGTACTCCAGGGGATACGATTCCTGGTGATAGCGGTATCATAATTCCAGGTGAAAGTGGGATACCAGGAGAGAACATGGCAGGGTGGACCTGCGTGTATTGCATTCGCTGTTGCGGAGCATTGGAAGATTGCGGATAGTATGGGGGCGGGCACACTTGTGCAGTTGACTCCCACTTCGGGGGATTTGTTTGGCTTCCTTCGTTCTGATAAACATACTGTCTCCGTTCATCACCCTCACGTGGTTGTCCATTTTGCGGTGGCTGGGTCTGCGGAGGTAAAAACGTGAAAGGTGGCATACTAGGAGTAATCGGGGGTAATCCATGGGGGGTGATAACGCCATAATGCACGGGAGTCGCATGGTGAGGGTATGTTCCATACTGCGGGTGGCCGGGGTGATGCAGCGGACTATGAACAGCAGGGTGGTGTAGGGGAGTGCCCAAAGGATGATGAAGGGGGCTGCCTAACGGATGTGGGTGCACGGGACTGAGAGGATACCCTGGGTGATAGGCCGGGCTCTGAGGATGCGCATGTGGCGAGAAAACCACACCAGGCGGGAGGGCAAAAGCAGTAGGCGGAGGGAGCGAAATCGGTCCCGGATGGCGATGAGAAGACTGAGTAGACTTTTTCCCATTGCCTTGAGATGCTGGTGGTGGTGATGGGGCCTGGGGTTGTTGCTCCCCAGACGATGCCAATGGCTTCTTCTCTTCGGTTTGCTTGCTTTGAGCTCTGTTGGCGCGGCGCATCCCGAGCGCACCGAGCGCCGTCGTGACATAGTCGACAGCCCCGTTGGCCTTGCTTGTAGGAGGTTCCTTGCGTACCTGGGGTTTTGACGTTGTGTCAGATGCAGACAACGAGTCGGTATTAAGTATCGATTTGGCTAACAAAGATGCCTCGGGAAGAGTCTCTTCAGACGTGCTTCGCAAGGGTATTTGACTGCTCGCGTGGCTCGGAGATGCTTGGGAACCTTTGCTCTCTGGTGAATCGACCCTCGAGAGGTCAGACCAGTTGTTGCTAATGCTACCGCTGTTGACGAGCGACGGGGGTGACGCACTCTTCGAAGCCAATCCTGCAGATCCAGGGTGGGATCCCCCCTTTGAAGGCGGTAAGCTGAACGGCATTGCCGCAGAAGCCAAAGAAGGAATCTTCGGTTTCCCTGATGTCGATATTTGAACAGATGTCAAAGGTGTTAACCCATCGTCCTCTGAGAACGGCGGACTCAGATGGGTGGTAGACCTCCGAGATGATGTACCCGGGCCGGGATTTTGCGGAGTCGTTAAGCCAGTCGAAAGACGCTGCGAGTTACCCGAGCCGAACGGAAACCTCTCCGAACAGGCACCAAGCGCAAGCATCTCGGATGCGCTGGCACCAAAGGACGGTTTGTCCGCGTTAGCAGCACCAAAGGATGACCCCGTAGAACCTGAAAAGCATGTCCGTTGTGACCCCAAACCAAGGTTAACTCCATCGTTCAATATGTCCCCCCTCGATGTCGTACTCAAATTTGGCCTGCGAGACCCACACGAAGAGAAACTCGAGGTTTGAGAAGAGCTGGCACTCAAACTGGGTTGAGGAGAGCCAAAACTTGTACCGACTGACGTGAAAGAATCGGGAGTCAGACTGATGTCATTGAGGTCCGTAACCAACGTCAAATCCGTGGCGGCGCCGAAGTTACGCGATGAAGAACCGCTGGATGACGCCTTTGCAGACATCGGATTTGGTGATCCAGTCAGGGAATGTGGCCGGGATAGAGAATTGGCAGAAGGGGGAATGGGTTGTGCGATTGATGCACCCAAAGAACTTGCACTCAGCGATTGACCCTGTGGTTGCAACAAGGCAGACGCCTGTATATGGGGCGGGGACTGAGATAGAACAGTGGGTGGTGTCAATGAAGGCGATTTAAACGATGAACTGCGTGGTCGTGCGAGGAGAGCATCCAGCTGAGTAGATGTCAGACCCTCCATCTCAAGGCGAGATCGTTGGAAGTCAAGATGTAACTGTGACTGAGCAAGTGAATCAAGGTGAGTGTGGGGTCTTCCATTAAGAGCACTGACCACCTCAAGCCGGGATAGCGGTGATGTCAGCTGGGAAAGCGAATCGTACGACGAAAGGGAGCTTGGTACCGCCTGCGGGGAAACACCAACGAGCGGATTATTTTGGGATAATTGGGAAAACTTGTCATAGTGGACTTTCAACGGTCTGCCGTTGAATTCATACCTATCGAGAGAGAAATTGTGAGCAAGTGAATGCCGTAAAGAAAAGCAGAAACAGAGCGCAGTACGTTTGATGTAAAACTGGCTCTCGGAAGAAGGGGAAAAAAAGCCACTGATGGGGCTCGAGTGAAGTAAATGTGAAACATGATGAGCCAGACGCGGTTTCAACTCACCCATCAAACATTCGTCTTGCACGCTCTGCACTATCTTCGGTTACGAAAGTCACCGTGCCGAAACCGCGAGACCGGCCATCAGAGCCAAGAGCAACATCTGCACGTGCCACAGCACCCGCAGCTCGAAAGAGATCTTTTAGATCCTGCCATTGAATATGGAAGGGTAACTTAGGAATCGTGTGAGCAATGCGGCAGGCGAGAGAAAAATATGATCGCCCGAGTGTTTTCGATGTGAGGTGGAAGAGACGTACATTTCCAACAAAGAGGGTACGCATGCCTGTTCCTCCGCTCAATAACTCACCATTCCCTGGGATGGTCATTGTCAACTCGTCGAGACCATTCAAGGCGCTCACGACAGGGAGATTAAGACCTTGTTGTATGAGTGGTACAGGAGGGTTTAGAAAGGAAGGATTAATATGTAAATCTGAATCAAGCGTCGCACCCAGTCGGTCTGGCCGAACTTCCAGCACACGAGTTTGCCAGGAATAACCGTGAAACATATCAATTGCCCGACCGGCATCCTCTGCAGTAGCAAGGAGAACGGTGCCATAGCCGCGCGAGCGATTATCTGGACCGAGGGACACATCTGCACGAAGGACCGTTCCTGCACGACGAAAGAGATCTTTGAGGTCCTGCCAGCGGACGCGATACGGGAGCTAGGGATGTCGGGTTTGATTCGTAGACCCGGGCGAGAATAAAGCGACCTACGTTTCCTACGAAGAGTTGTGTGCGGGTATCTCGGAGGGGTCTGTCGGGAGATGTGTGCGAGGAGGTGGCCATTTTGATAATGGCTTCGATGTCATCGTTGGTAGGGGTCGATCGGGTTGGCGGGGATGGTTCGGGCGAGGGTTGTTTTGGCGAGGGCTGTGGAGGGTGAGGTGCGGGACTGTGGTGGGGAGGAGGGGATAGACGCACGGAGGCGGTGATGGGCGGGGAGGACATGGGGGGGAGACAGAGGGGAGTCGCGACGGGGAGGGATGTCGACGACGGTGGAAAGAAGAAGGAAGAGAGAGAAGACCGGCTCATGCACACGGATGCTCCACAGCGACAAAAACAGGGTGCACACCCCGCGCCACCTCTACGTCAGACGTCATTCCCCTTTTATAGTAACCGTTACCTCATCGCCATCTCCTCCTCCCCCTGCTCCCCGACGACGGCGCATCTACTCAGCCACATCCGCAGTCCCTATCAAATTTGGGCCCAGGGCTTCAAGTGGAGCATCATCCCTCCGTAATACATTCGGGGCCGGCTAGGGCAAGGGTAGCTTTCATGACGACTTTGTGCTTATGTTCGCATAGATGCCCAACGACAACTGTCTACCAGGGTTTGGGGCACACGATCGATGCACCGTGCGTCAAGTGATGCTCCATGAGGCTGCAGATGTCCAAACCCTGTGGGTTCCGGCGCTGGTCTTTTGATCACAACAGCCTGAGAAAATTGGTCAACGTCATCATCTCCATCAGACTTGCGTAAACCGAGGTACCCATCGAACGAATTGCGCAGCAACACAGCAAATAAACCGTGGAATGAAATTGGAGCACCAACATTTATAAGCAAATATTCTATCTCTGCTGCGCGCAACCGAGGCAGGGCATAGGTATCACTCAAATCTTTCCAATAAGGAGATTCTTGATCATCTCCCGACCTGTGATGCGCGCAGTGTGGTATAGCGTCGGGATATCAAGCGTTGATGTGAACGTGTCAGCAAAGCCGAATGGCAACATGAGAGGAATCCAGCCTAAAAATTCACACGAAATTAGGTCACAACAGCCCCAGCATTCGGTAAACCGACTAACCTCGAGCGTACTCCATTGCGAAACAGCCCTCGTGCATCTTGTACTGCTTTGCAGTTCCCCGCGGCAGTAAGTGGACATCTCCCGGTTTGTACTTCTCCATCTCGAGGGCACCTGGCCTGAATGCCCACTGTTCACCGACCAGGATGTGGAAATAATCGTCCGCAGTATGTAATCCAGTGTGTCCTTCCGTACCAAGGGGCGTGCCAAAGATGATGAGATACTCAGTAATGGATGCATGAATGATGTACATGGCACCCATGGCACCCCCGGCATTGTTGAACACCCATTCCGAGGAATTGGTGTTTAGCGCGATTCGATTGGATGGTTGCGGAAAGGTTGATGCAAGGTTGGTAATAATGTGTTGAATCATCCCTTCAGTGTTGTCGGGGGATGCGGCAATGGCTTCTCGTGCAAGTTCATGCAAAAAAGGTGGGTCTAGGACATACCACCGGTCCTGTACAAAGTGGTTCAGACATCCGACCCCTAGTCCAGAGAGTGACTGCTCACCTTGATTGAATCCAACCAACCACATGTCAAACAAAAAACGACAAAGACCACTACTCTCAGTGACCACTTTTTGAAGCAGTTTGCGGTGGATGGGCAAGGTTTCGAGGCTTGGGTCGTAGGTGACTTGGTCATGAAATCACTAGCCGACTGGGCGTTGGAATGAAAGTGGCAGAATACCGATCCAGGACGTCAACCCTTTTTAAGTGACACGACTGTCATTATGGGCACGTGACTGCTACTGTGACGCTGATTATACGAATATTTATGCAGGCCGCAGATACGTGTCTCGCAAGGGTAAAAATGAATAAGTAAAGTAGAGTACAATACATCTTACACCAGAGAAACCAATAAGTGGAAAACATCTAAACCTCCTGGCTCTCCTTCTTGCCCTTTGATGTTTTGCTAGGCAGAAGCTCGGGGTTGATAAATGGTACAACACCACCTTGCGAAATAACCACATCGCCAAGGAGTCTGTTCAACCTGTGTGGATTTTAATAAACCCGCGTTCGAGAGCATGAAGCACCACCCACTCCTCGTCATTCCGAATGGCAAGTTGCAAGTGTCGAGGTACAATACGCTGCTTCTTGTTATCGCGTGCGGCGTTGCCAGCCAGCTCAAGAATTTCGGCGGCAAGGTATTCGAGGACAGCAGCGAGATAAACTGACCCGAGTCAGTCATTGCTGGAAAACCGGACATTGCATTCAAGACTCACCAGGCGCTCCATTTCCTATGCGTTGAGCGTAGTTACCCTTCTTCAACAGACGGTGTACACGACCGACAGGAAACTGAAGGCCAGCTTTGGCGGAACGCGACGTGGACTTGGAGACGGATTCACCGGAAGCCTTGCCACCGGACTTTGCTTTGCCGCTTTTTCCAGACATGCTGAATGTGATGAATGGGTTGGTAGAGTTGATAGGTGCCGCAACGAGGGGACGAATATGGGGGCATCGGAATTGTGTACTGTCTCCTTTATACCCACGTAGCTGGGTGGACGAAATAAGGTTTGCAGATCAACAAAGACGCGACGCGTCTGGCGCGTGGACCAAACACGACCACACGCGCCTCATGAGGTATATAGCCTGGCGCGACAATATCTCTCCACGGTCCATATATCGCCAGTTTTTAGTGCCCACCAACAATCACTTCTTCGCCATGGTCGTTGCCGCCTTTTCCACCGCCTCTAAGGCACCAGCTAAAGCGCCCGCATCCGACAAGGCTAAAAAGGCCGCCAAGAAGACATCGGGTGCTACCCCAGCAGAGGGTGAAAAGAAAAAGAGGCGCAAAACCCGCAAGGAGACTTACTCTTCATACATTTACAAGGGTACGTGACTCGTTTTCTATGTCCGCCCTGTCTCACTCTTGTCGCAGTGCTGAAGCAGGTCCACCCTGATACCGGTATCTCGAACAAGGCCATGGCCATTCTCAACTCTTTTGTCAACGACATTTTCGAACGGATAGCTACCGAGGCTTCGAGTCAGTCCAGCCTCCGTCCTGCTCGACATGTTGTGCTAATACAGTTCGGTAGAACTCGCATCATACTCGAAAAAATCCACCATTGCATCACGAGAAATTCAAACGGCAGTCCGCCTAATTCTTCCTGGTGAACTCGCCAAGCATGCCATCTCGGAAGGTACCAAGAGTGTCACAAAGGCAGGTCTACCTCATGTTCCAGACGACTTTCTTCTGACCATACTCCAGTTCTCAACATCCGCTGCCAAGTAGACGGTTTCTTATGTTTGTTTATTGTGGATTCCACACTGTTGTATACTAGATGTACGATGTACTCGATCTTTTAATTGATCTTCAACTCATTCCGATGGTGGAACAGAACAGGTGGTGTTCTTGCTAGACCTGAAACACTTGATCGGTGATACTTGGTTTATCACGATAGAAGATCATTTCGAAATATCTTCTGGACCGATTCATCACCCTTTCTTGACTGTTCTCCAGCGGATGTAATGATACTTCGTTGTATTGTTGACGTACGAGCGGAATTCGGACAAAACGGGCAATCTACAAGACCCGGCGCAAACCTTGAGCTCAGAACGCTAGAAGCCAGCATGCCAGGAACATATCGCCAAACCTCCGTTCCTCTACCCGGCAGCAGACCCCTTGTCAGGACGGACGAGAAATGATCTTCCACTGCTTCGCGAACTTGTGAACGCGTTCCGTTTGCCCGACCTTTCGATCGTTGGTCCGAGAGCCTTCAATCATTCAATGAATCATTTAGCCCAGCACTCTCACGGTGAACCAACTTGATGACGTCAGCTGATACAAGCTCACACTGACCACAAGTTGCACAGTGGCGGCGGTACACCAGAGCGAACAGCATTAAGGCATCAGCTCCACATCTGAACCACAGCACCTGACGTCGCAATTGCGCCCTACAATGAGCGGCCCGCCGGAACTTGTCCGTTTTCGCGGACTTATCGGAATCCGAGACAACCACCGATAAGTGATAGTTCCTTGTCTGTCCATGTCTCCGCAGGAGGAAGACAAAGATAACTCCTTTGGTGGATACCCTTCTTGACGGCCGTCCTCGTGTCCTCCATGCTATTCGGTTAAACCCGTCGCTTTTTGCCGCGATTTGGTCACCTGGGAAGACAGAACGTTCCTCCCCCACGGATCAGGCCATGGTCACATGTATAGTTCCTCCGACTCCGACTCGGAACGCGCCACAAGGTTGGGGGTCCCCCGCTTCCGTCTTCGTCTTCCGTCCGCCAGTTCCGACGTTGCCTCGGCCTTGGACGTGCTGTCACACCTTGGACGTCGGTACCAGTGCTGCAATGGCGACATGTTCGACCGTGCCGACCAATATGTCAGATATTATGCAACCCGTGTTGGGAAAGAAAACCCTTTTTTCTTACACCCTTTGGCGCGGCTGCGAGTTCATGACAAGTCCCTTCCCCTCGGATCGCGATGGCCACATCATATTGTACCCGTTCCTCCTCAAATCTCTCTTGATACACGTCGTCTTGATCTTCGCGGGAGAAGATAAAGGTTAGGCTTGTCCTAGATTCATTCACACAACGGAACATGTTGGGAGCCGTTGCCAGCCACAGGTACAGCTTTAGCTAAAACGTACCTCCTCTTGACAACACGTGTCTTTCTGTCTCGCGTATTATCAAGACAGCCTTGGTATTCACAAGCTTCTCTGGTGATCAATGATATCGCGGGAGCGATAGCCCCTTCCGCGCCGCGCCACACGCTAGGATGACATCGTGCACAGCACAAGTATATTATAGGAGATCGCAAAACTGTATGTGAGTGAGTAAAGTTACATGTAACTCGAACGCCAGGTCAATTCTGTATAAGATGTACTGCTGTAACTTATGAGGTGATGAACAAATGTTGACGTGCAAGATGAAACAACGAAATGGGGATACTGTCGGAAATCGTGTCATGAATTAATCATGACCTTCATAACCATGTTTCCATCCTCGTCCCTTCCCCGAGCTAACAGCTCGAAACCGCGTGCTGTATCTTCCAGGTTCAAACGATGTGTTATCAACTTGCCAATGTTCTCTAGCTTTCCGGAAGCAAGGAGAGAAAGGGCATCGGGATAGGTGTTGGCATAACGGAAGGAACCTTGGATGTCGACTTCCCGCAAAGCAGCCACCGAAAGGGGTAGCATGACGTTTCGAGTACCCATTCCAACGAGCATGACTTTACCGCCAGTAACGGCAGCCTGTTTTGACATCCCGAGTAAGCGTTCCGCGTCTCTAATCAAAGACTAATATCCTTACGTATATTGACATCTGAATACACGGTTCGGCACCGGTGCACTCGAAGACGACGTCAAAGCCGTCGTCGACTTGAAAGGTCTCCAACACCCGCGCTACGTTTTCTCTGGCAGCTCGAAGTTGGTCCTCGGATGTCTTAGGTTTGTTGGCCACGGACAGACAATGTGTTTGGCAGGCAAAGCCGTTAGCTTTGGCGAAATCTAACCGTTGTTGGTTGATGTCGATAGCCATTACCTGAGAGGCGCCGTATGATTTCGCAAGGGCACATGCGAGGATGCCGATAGTGCCAACACCGAAGACGAGAATGCGTTGGCCTTTACAAAGACCTGCACGTCTTGCGGCGTGTATCAGGACGGAAAGCGGCTCGGCTAATGAAGCTTCTTCGAAGCTACAGGTATCGGGTAGACTGACAGGGGTCAGACAAGGGCGGAGGTAGACGCATGCCGACTACTTACGGATGGAGGACGTGTGCAGGATGGTTCATGCGATTTTGCAGGGTCCCGTCGAGATGGGGGAAAGTCTTGGCGCTGCTAGCGAAGCGCATGCTTTTGCAGAGGTTGTAGCGTCCGGACTGGCAGTAATTGCAATGTTGACACATGACGCCTGCCTCGATTGCGACGCGTTGACCGGGCACAAAGTTTTTTACGCCAGGGCCAACTGAGACGATCACGCCTGCGGACTCGTGACCAAGGACGAGGGGGGCTTGGATGGCAAAGTCACCATTCCGGCCTTCAAGGTAATAGTGAACTGGAGACGTGTGATGAGCAAGCATCACGGTTTGCATGGAGTGAGCGACACGCACGGTCACTTCCACAAAGACCAGTTGTTCTTACAGCAACCTGGGCGTGGTTGTACTGCGGCGGCCAGACAGGACGACCTTCGAGGCGAAGGTCCCTGGGACCATACAGGACGGCGACACGCTGAGTGGGGAGTTGTGCGGGAGACATTGGAAGGCGGAGGAGGGGCAAGGATGGCGAAATAGAGCCATCCGGGCAGGCTTATAAGGTTAGAAGAAGCAACGATCTCGTGAGGAGGCTCACCCGGTACGAAATATGACTGCTCAAACAGGTCAAGGTTTGACCGGGCCGCAGTCCGAAAGTGTATCTAGTCCATGACATAAACCTATCACAGCTGTCACACCACATCATGTCTTCCGTCACGCTTGACTACAACTCCCGATATTTCTATTCCCTCAAATTTACTAATGCCAATTCTGGACGGGCCACCCACTTTTGCGGACTCTTCCGTCCGGTTCAGAATGATTCTTTTTTTCTTGGTATATTCCTCCAATATAATAAAATGCATATTTCCTTCTACGGAATTTCGGTCCTTTGTGCCGATCAGTGTAGTAGATCACACTCCGTTGTGCAGCTCCATGATGCATTTAAAAACGCCTTGTAGGTGCGACAGTCACGCTATGGATCCCACACCGTCCGTTCCCTCACCCAAGCTATTCGACTTGTCCGGTCAGAATGTTCTCATCACCGGTGCCACTAGGGGTAACGTACTAATTGCCCAGATACTTATTGTCCCTTCACTCACTCCTTCCTCTCCGTTTATGCGATTCGATGCATTTTCCGATGCGGCCCTCAATGTAATCAATCCAGGCATAGGTGCCGCATGTGCCATAGCATTGGCCCAGGCCGGAGCTTCCATTTGTCTTGTCCAGAGAGAACCCCCGCCGGGCAGTGAACCGAACACAACCACCGCAGATGCTATACGGGATCTCGGAGGTAACGCCAAGGTCGTCCATTGTGACCTCGCAGACCTAGACGCAGTCCGAGAACTATTCCCAAAGGCGCTCGAACTCATGGGTGCAAATATCCATGTTCTCGTCAACTGCGCCGGCGTACAGCGGAGATCACCGAGCGTCAGTTTCTCAGAGAGGGACTGGGATGATGTATGTTATCTCTTCACACCACTCGGTGTAAACCCTCTCATCTGATCATCTTTCGAACCCCGTTTTCACGAATTGGCTCAGGTTATGAATGTAAACCTCAAATCAGCCTGGCTCCTTTCGCAGGCAGCCGGCCGCCACATGGTTCCTCTGCGCAGAGGAAAAATAATAAACTTTTGTTCCCTCATGACTTTTCAAGGTGGTCTCACGATCCCTGCGTACGCCTCCGCAAAAGGTGCACTCGGTCAGTTGACCAAAGCCCTCAGCAATGAATGGAGCCAGCACAACGTCCAGGTTAATGGTATTTGTCCAGGTTACATTACCACGGATATGTGAGTTATCTTTGATATCTCGATGTTAGGGCTTGAAAGGTATGCCCCCGTGGCACTCGTTTGTGACGGTCCCCTTGTTGGCGGAAGTGGTGCTCTTGTCGTGGTCTTATCTTTTGGGAATGGCGTTGATTACATTTCTGCTAAACAATTTCCATTTCTAGGAACGAGCGGCTCTTAGCGGACGAAACGCGGTTCAGACAGATCTCCGAGCGAATTCCGGCCGGGAGGTGGGGCGACCCCAAAGATTTCGCGGGACCCGTCGTCTTCCTTGCGAGTAGCGCGAGCCAATACGTGTGTGGAGAGCTCTTGGTTGTGGATGGCGTGAGTTGCTCTATTCACCCTATTTCTGGAGTTAAATTTTAGTGATCACACCAAATACCAGGGATGGATGGGTCGATGATTTATAATATTGAAATCGTGCCCGTGTCTTTCGCGCAAAGAACCTGTCGATATCTGGGAAATCCTTGATAAATACGACCCTCGTGATGCTCTTCTTGACGTACAAAGTCTCAACTTTCGTTAGCTCGAACTCGCAATGAATTCATATTGTCCAAATGGGGGGATAAGCACTTAGTGGCAATAGTCTAGCCTAGGTAAGTGAGGTTCAATGTGTTGAGTCAACTGCTCACTCGATTATTACTGCCCTTCAGCGCTTCGGCAGTTGAAGGCCGAGTTATTCTGGACAAGGGGCGCTCTTGGCGCCGGGCTTCCCAATTGCTTCCTAATTGCTTCCGGCGCAACGCTGAGGGATCTTTTTAACACGGCCCGCGCCTCTCCGGTGGCGGCGAAAGAACTGTATTATTGACGATTGCATATGAGCCACCCAAAATTGATATCGATATTGATACTGAATGGTGACGCGTCAAGCGAACAGTTAAATTAAATCACCCAAGGTGAACCCGCAGCGATGCGCCCAGTCGAGCACTTACCTGGTAACCTCAACCACTTCGAGTAACGCATATGTCTTAAAATCCGCGTAATGGACTGCGGCGCTCCCTTAACACGCGGATAGTGTTGACACGGGATTAGCTATTTCTTGGACGCTTTGCCATATTTGCCTGGTGGAGAACCCAATTAATTTAAGTCGAGGAGTACTAACCGCGTGTTATCGGCGATACAAACCAGGTTACTGCAGACCTCTGTTCACGAGAGAGCAACCCTAGTTTGAAAGTTGAGAGGATAGGTTATCCGAATGGGGATCAATACACACTAACCATTCGAGGAGTAAGAATTAGGACACACTATGGCTGACTGTTTCGGAATATGTTCAGAAGACCACACGGAACGCAACTCTTGAAAGTAGCCTAGCATTCTCGGCTCTAATGGTAGTGCGTCGAATATAAATCCTCCGACAATGTGACTATGCCAACTCGAGTAAACCTCAACGTTTGACCACATGTGACATAGTTGGTGTTCCGTCGCAAAATTCATGTCCCGTGTTATTCATCTTTACATAGATAACTGAAATCCGTGTTCGTGCGTTCCAATCGGCGGGGGGCTATTGTTAGTAGGTTATCTTTGGTACAATTTGGGAAGTGACGTTTTCGCTCTAATGAGACTTGACCCGGTGACCTTTCAAACCCTGCAATAGTGCCATTGGGTTGCGTTCATCCAGAACAACGTGTTTCGGGTGATTCCATCACCTGAAGACTGAGCGGTATCATGTGCCCTGGATCGGTAGACTCACCAAATGTGTAAAACACTAAAGATGGCATGTGCACCCATTAGTGAACTGCTCCAGAAGCCTGTTGACCAGCAAGCGATCGGCGGGTCATGGTGATGTGTGCAAAACTGTCAACGCGATGAAAATGCTGGGAAAATTGCTAGTCCATGCTGGTGGCAGGCCAGAAGGTGTCATGCTCCTTGAAACACAGGTTGCGGCATACGAGACGCCTCATCAGTTTGCCCATCACTTTTTCGAAAGAAGTAAGTTAATGACCGCCGCCTTCTGTGGATGTCGTTATTGAATCCTCGAATCTAGCGCTTGTCGTTGCAGAACTTTATTTACCTGGACTCGCCATCGCCACGTGCCTGAGATCTGCGAAGATTGAAGGGTAACTGGTAACTCATGACCAGCCCATAGTGCACGAGACGGTGCGTATTCTTGACAACAGTCCGATGACCTAAATACACGATCAGGCTGTTGTCCGATGAGTCACCCAAGCATTGGGTAGTGCGTATAGTAGGACCTTGCCCAGTCCGTCCATGGAGAATCCGAATGGGTGCCAACCCCAAGTTCGACAGCAGCTTCCAATATCGTTTCGGCTCGCATGATGTATGTAATGACACGACAAGCCAAGAGTTAAGAAGAGGTACGCCATTCTAGCATGCTAAGCGTTTGTTTCACTGTCGCCCCTAACATCCGTTTGGAAATACCATGGACGTTCACCGTTATCTAGGCAAGGTGATTGCCAGTCCATCGTTACACAAGATTGGAAAGTATGCCGCATCCCACTCTAAACTAATCCACGTTGCATGATATAGGGTCTAGTGGGTTATCGATGAGTCAACAGTCGAGTACCGTATCCGCGGAAGATGGCAGGAATCTTGACTCCGCCACACGGAAATGACTCTTCGTACATTTTTGGCGATGGATTCCTGGAGCTAGGCCTGAGGCGGTAAGAGGGGCTGTAGGATCCACTTACTTAATCCCTGACCAGACGGGGGGCGGCCACCAGCCGCATCTGTTTGCCTGCTAATAGCCAAGGGCCGTACTTGACCCTCCGAGTCGTCTGTGTCAAGAAGTCTGTGTCAAGAAGGGTATCTTGGTACTTGCCCCCCGTTCTTTTCAACTGACACATCCATTAGGTTAAGAGCCGCGGCTCTAACGCGGAGGGATTTTTCTAGTCGTGGATATCAGATCTGACTGTCATTATGTTTGTTCACGCGTTCCTCACCCGCGTGAGAGCAGTCTAGGCTGGCGCAACTTCCCAGTCGCGGTCAATTTCCGCTCGACAGCGTAGTACCGATTTCATTATCATCATGAAACGAGAGCCACTGATCAGAAGTCTGCAGCTATTGTTAATTGACTGATCTGGATGAATACAAGTAGAGATGCGTGGTGACGGCCCGGGTTTGAATGACATCGAGAGCTTGATCCAATTCATCTGAGTTTTCGCAAGCCAGTCAGACGGAGCGTTGTGCGGCCAGCCCGGGCCGGTAGCACGAGGCACAACTTGGATGTATTTCATATATGATGCACCCTCTGATCTTGCGCAGCAACCATGACTCTTCCTGAAACTGACCAATATTTCCTAGGCTCTCTCATCCCGTACCAGTAAAGAAACGGTTGCAATACCGTAACCGCATACTGGAAGAGATAGTTATATTGTCACCTAGACCAGTCTACCCGCACTGGTCAGAGGAGCCAGTTCACTGGGGCTGCATTCCACATCGGAAAGACTTGGTATTGATTGTATCGATATTCGGGGAATTAGTATCTTCGATCTGTGAATCTGTGATCATGTGCCGTTTCTGCATCATTGTTACTAGTCTACCCCCCAGGGATTCGGCGGTCCCAACCTGCCATCTCGGCCCACTGAACGTTTTTCATTGAACATGAACGTGCCTATTTTCCCGTGAATGAGTGCCGAGGTGAATATCCTGGCTATTCCGGAGCCCATCTGTATGCTAGGTTATATTTTTGAAACTGACGAGTTGGAACCGCCACTGAGATAAAACCCGTCCATGTTCTTGCCAAAAGCCACTTGATCGTATCAAATGCTCCTTTAAGTAATTCCAGTAAATGATCGAGGTTCAATTGTGATAAGACGTCTCAATATTGGTGCTACTACGACTGCAACAAGTGATTTTTCAGGGCTCTGCCCATTGTCCCAGTTCTTGCGGCTGTGATTTGTTCTGCGGGGTGAGCGGAATTAGATTGAGTCTGTATTGATGTGACTCCCACCATTGCGATGCTCGGTTCCGGGGTCCAGTGATTGCTGACAGAGTCACTCACTCGCGT
>JBBPQR010000034.1:0-27437 GCA_038092615.1 Boletus sphaerocystis | reverse complement strand
TCCGAGTGCATATACGCTGGTCGCCATGTCTAGGCGGACATTCAAGATCAGCGCAGTCACACTGTCGCAATTTTACTATTTTGAGTGAGACAGAACATCCAAGACTTTGATTCACCGATCCAACGCGCCTCTCACTATAATATAGCCTGTCCGCTTGTCTCTTTTTCGGCAGAGCGGTAGGCGATCTACAAATCCGCGCAGTACTGCTGTTCGATCCCTAATTGAAATTGACCCGTTGCTGTTCAAGGTCGTCTCTCGCCCCAGGGTAGGGTCTACGCCCGGGGGAGGATGCACTGCCAGCACGGTGGCCCCATTTAAGAGGGTTTGGTTTGGTAAAGACCTTGCAGAGCTCATGTCGCAGCTGCTAACCTGGTGCATGTTGTGTGCCCTGGAAATCATCAATTTACACTTTTCTGGATTTATTAAGCCAGGTTTGGCATCATCCAAAGGTATGTCCATCTTATTTTTCTTGAAGGGGTTGGCCACATGGATGGACTTCGATAGGCTCCCTATCAGTCATCATTATCCCTCTCCCGCACACTAGAAAAAGGTCCCATTGATCTCATCCCAGTTCTCAAACCCCATCCTCTCTACTACCAGCAACAGCACGTCCCCTCACCACCACCCCCCTAATCATATCATTCTGTCACCATGCCGCCCTTTTACGAGCTCGCCGTCGCATCCTTTGCGCAATCATCATCCTCAAAATCAAAATGGGCCATCGCCGTCGTCTTCTCCCCATCCTCTGGTCACTCGCTCGTCTACCAGATCGTGGGTTCACCCTCGGACTACAGTCTGGACGCCCCACAGTCCGTCACACTAAAGGAGGGGGAGAACGGTTATGTGGGCAAAACATCTGTCGGCTCAGCCGACTCCGAGAGACTCCATCAGCTACACTCCACTCTCGCTTCCATCCCTATCGTACATGGGAATCCCGCCTGGAACTCTCATAGCTGGGTCATGGAGGGACTATCAGCACTCCGCAAAGTAGAGGGCTGCCATATTGATAAACACGTGACACCACAATGGGTGTCCGATCGGCTAGGTGGGAAGTAGGGGAGGGGAGGGAGTGCGTTTGGCGGCCTGGTTTGAAAAACACATGCTCTTGGACTCTTTGGATACCACAGATTGGATAGACAGTGTGCATACTGGGACATTCAGATGTTGTGCAATAGCGGTTTTGTATTCTTTGGGCTTTTGGTGATGACATCGTACGTTGCTTAGGATAGCGAATGCACTCTCGAACGACGGGGATTTCGGAGTTTCAACGCTTTTAACCTAGTAATTATGGGGTGCAAGCGTGTGTGAGTATCCGCTAGACCAAGTCGAGGAAGCGTCGTCTGTCCTTGCTTACTTGAGTCACCCAACGTCATTCGAATTTTAATGACTTACCGAGCAGGAATTGATCAAGCACTGCAAGTCTCATTAATAGACTTTTCAGTCCAGGGTTAGCTCTCATCCTGATGCCCGAGCGTAACACGTCGAACCCACGCTTGTCCAGAGCGGGCTCCCATTGATGACGGTTTCATTTATTGATACGTAAAATCAAACCTCTTCGCTCGCGAATCGGACTGGAACAGACCTAGACCATTGCACTGGCAATCTCAAGCAATCGGTCTTGAAACTACTCCGAACTGCCAGAAAAACAAATTCTCCGACCAACCTTTCACATCCGTCCCACCGACTCTTAGACGTTATGATTCGGATAAGCAAAAAAGCGAAATGTCTTCTCACCCATGGAATGCGTTCAAACGGACAGAATTCAAGACGTTGTCGTAACTCTTCGCATGAGAGCTTCGTAGAACAGGAGCGATCTACCCTCTATCATGATTGACTCGCGGCTTCCCAGGGCTTTTTCCTCAGCGACGCGGCTGATATACTGGGAACGCTGTCCTGGAGTGATATAGGAGATGGGAAACAGCGTGTCGGTACACGATTTGCGAGATAAACTTACGTTTATGATGTTGGGGATAATTTTGTTGTTGGGGATATTATCAGTTTTTCCCTGCTCAATCAGACTCTTCAGCTCGGCGAAGGTGAGCGTGCGTATTTCTTCGTGCCCAGAGCCGCAGGAGCCCTGATTGCGCTCATTTCCGCTCTGTGCAGGGAAGCTATTCAAGTCTGCGGCGTGGTCCGCCTGCACGTCTGCGAGGCTGACATTATGACCAGTGACACTAACTCGATTTAATGAGACGCCCGCTACCCAGAGTATACAAGATCGTCAGAGTTGCTTACCGATTGAAATAGAAGACCTTTGTCTTCAGAATAAGTGTCGACCTTTCATCATCAGGTAGCTGGCCCATGGATTCATGCGCCAGGATTCCAGAAAGGCCTTGCTAGGAAGCAGTGGGCCGTTTTATATGGGGGTGACATAGCGGCCATACGTACCTGGAAAGCTTCATCCGAGGAGAAGGAAAAACTATGGAATTGGTCAAGAACACGTTGCTGCCGTTCGTCTCCCGGGTCGATGGGTGGTGAGTCTTCGTGACCCTGTAACGAAGACATGCCAGAAGGATCGCGGACGGGTTCGCAAAGCAACGTAAATGGCCCTGCGGCGAACAGTAGGATGGTCCATAAGCGTTGCACGTGCCCTGAAACGGTCTCTGACTGATTATGTAATACGACATTCCCCTACTACGAGTTTGACTAGGGACGAGCTCGCAAGCGAACCATGTCGACCGGTGTTAGCAAGATTGCGGCACAGCGGAACCACCGTACCCTCATGGAGCTCGTACTGAAACCAGGAAACGGTGCGCACCATGGCGCTCGCACGCCGTAAACCGCCGGACAGCCTAACGCCGCACTTTCTTCCTCCCACAGACATCTGTGCAGACTGTAAAGGACATGCGCCAAGATGGGCTTCTTACAACCTGGGCATCTTTATCTGGTGCGCACCCACCGCCCCCAGCAAAGCAGACATTGACAGCTGTACAGTGTGAACTGCGCCAGTATCCATCGTAAAATCGGGACACATGTCACTAAAGTGTACGTCAAACTGTGTTCATGCATGTCGGTTCTTTGGTTTCGCATTTAACACCCTCGCAGTAAGAGCATCACCCTGGATGAATGGAGCAAGGAGCAAGTCGAGGTATGGCATCCCACTTCTTTATCATTCGAGGCCAGCTCATTCCACGCAAGGTTATGAAGGAAAAGGGAAACATCAAGTCAAACGCGCTGTATAACCCCAACGAGGCTCGCCACCCACCTCCAACAAACATGATAGACTCGGAGCGTGACTCCGAGCTGGAGAAATTCATTCGGTGTAGGGTTGACACCTTTCACTGTCTTGAAGTTTGCTTAGGCACATTCTTCTAGCTAAATATGAGTTCAAACGGTTCATGGATCGAAAGTTTGGCTCTGCCTCTCGGCAACTCTCGGATGACGCGCGGGCAGCATCCGCTCGGTCGCGTTCAACTCCACTAATAGCCTCGTTGCGAATCGAGCGACGGACGTCGCCGGGGCCTCCGCTCCCACCTAAAACTCCCGAAAATATGCCCCCGGGGCTCCGTTATTCGGCCACTATACCCTCGCTATTACCCAATGCACCCCATCATCCCGCGCGATCTGCCTCGCAGCCTCTCCCGCCACTGACCACTTCCGAGAAACTTTCTGCACTGCCTCCACTAAGACAACCTGCGGCGACGCAGCCCACCGTACAGAAACCTGCAGGCAAAGTGTGGGAGGACCTTATCTCACTGCAGGAACCTTCCCAGACCACCTCACTTCCACTCCAGTATAGTCCTGCGGCCCCCGTCACCCCTTTCCCTTCTCGACTGCATGTCCCCGTTCAACAGCAACCAGCGACACCCGGAAATGCCCCGAACCCGTTTATGAATTTATCCGTCGGCCAAGTCCACATGACCGTGCCCTTCGTCGCCAGCCCGGTATCGGTATCAACAACCGGCGGACGGTTTCCCTTCGCGCCCTCCGCGCCCCTATCGAGCCCCGCTCTTCACCTCGGCTCGACGAATCCTTTTAACCAGGCGTTTTCATCCGCATCCGCGAACGTGAACGGGACATTCCCCACGAGCTCGAACCCCTTTTCGTCATCGCTAATGCCCGTGTCGATGGCCATGTCCACGCCCACGACGCCCTCTGTGCAGCCCGTCATGCCACTTCCGACGGGGGGCTTGATGCAGACTGGCTACGTCTCGTCGCAGACGCCGACGCCGACGCCCGCGCTGTCCTTCCCGTCTACGCCATTCGCGCCGGCATCCACCATGGCGGGTCTGACATCGAATCCATTTACCCTAGCGGGCGCCCCGGGGCAGGTACCGCCCCCTGTGGGCGTGGCGACGAATCCGTTTTCAGCAATGCAAATGGGCCAGGCGGTGTTTTCGGGCCCGACTTCTCAGACGGCGGCGGTCTCGCACCAACAGCAACCACAACAACACGGGTTCAGCGCCTGGGCTGGACAGGGTGTGCAAGGGACATTTTGACCGTCTCCCATCCCTAGGACTCGAAGTGTTGTAGAATGCGCCGAGGACTTTTTTTCGGTCGGGGGATTTCAGGTTCTCTAGTAATTGCATTTTTTTGGCATGGACATTTTGAACCGGTCTTTTTTCTTCTTCTTGGATACATACACGTACTCTAGCTACTCGTCGTTGTTACCGCTGGACGTTGCATCTATATCGTACTTTGGCCCTGCTACTACGATCGTCGATACGCCGTCCGGCGTTCCTTTGGTGATTCTCTAGATACGCCCAAGCCTCATGCCATCTCATCAGCCAATCACCGCAAAGATAACTAGTGGTACGATCGATTACCTGTGCACATCGCATGCGTTCCTCGTTCCTGCCAGGGCTTCAAGTTGCAGCGCCCCCACCTACCTATGTATACACACAGTCAATTGTGTACCCACCCACTTCACAATTCACGATTCAACCCTACATGTCCACTTCCATTCCCGTCTCTCGTTCCTGTCACTGGGCAGCATCTACCTCGAATTGCACAACGTCAATTTCGATCGGTCGAGCGTGCCTGTCCCGACCGCCACCTCGCGCCCGCAGTATGCACGACGATCCCTGAACTTGAACCTATTCAAACGTATGACTCATTGCCGCTGCACATCTTCTAACATTCCGAATGCCTGAGTCTCTCTATTCAATGTAGTAGATAGCAGTAGGCACCCCCTCCCCGAATCCCCCGGAGCAGGGTCGACGGTTCGAAATCACCCCGGAGAACGCCAAATTGGCACGAGATTGCTGTCATTGCCAGCAGACCAGTCCGTCCGTCTTCTGATCTCGAAAGGTCTGGTTTGTCGGAGACCGTGATACTATTCCCCCGGTGATGGCCGACGGAAAACTGGACCAGCAAAGCATCAATTGACAATATCAACGCCACCGTTGGATGACCGTGGCAGTGACCCACTTCGAACGTTCGCACTAATTTTAAATAGCCCTAGTCCAGGGATGTGGAGTGGGTGTACCCATATGAAGCGTTTACAAAGAACGAATAAATTCCGCTACCAAACACCCTTCTCTCTCGCTCTTCTCAAAGTTTGCAATTATACCGTGAACAGTTTAACCCAGGCGAGCACCCTGTAAAATACCCATCGAACCTTCCCAAGCCGCATTGCCTCTTTACGTCTTTGAATGACACGCGCGAGTAGATCGAGATCAAGCACACACTGAGAATCCACTCGTGCCATATTTCCAGTAAAAATACAACCCATGACAGCAGAGTTGAATGATCCTCCGCGTCGCCTCTAGTCGTCGTCATCGTCGTCGTACCGTCCGCCTCCTCTGAACAGCGCCAACAGATCATCCAGACCGAGTTTCATATTCTTGATCTTGTCACCACTCAACGCCGCCTTGGCGAGTTCCCGTTTAGCGTCTTGAAGCTGGTGTGGGGGAGGGACGGAGTGGGGAAAAATGGAGTCATGTGCCGTGAGTTACATCCAAAGTGGGGATAGGGGGCGGTGGTAAAATACAGTCAGCCTATCTGTGACAACTCCGACTTCGTGCTAAGGAGGAGGATCGCACGCTCACCTGTAAGATCCGAGTCTCCACCGTATCAGGTATCATGAGTTTGTAGATATTAACGTCTCGCGTTTGTCCGAATCGATGCGCACGGTCATATGCTTGATCCTATTGTTCCAATGTAATATTGTTGCACCCGTTCATGCGTATGGAAGAAGCGTGAGGGCCCAAGGGAAGAAAAAGAGGGAAAATAACAATTGGTCGCCAAAAAACGTAAGAGCAAAAATCCCTATCAGCACAGATGATAGAAAGGAAACGGCGCAAAGCTCACCTCAAGCGCAGGGTTCCACCACATATCAACGAGGATCACGTTGTTGCACGCAGTCAAGTTAAGGCCTGAGTATGAATCAAGCCATATCCAGTCCGCCGCAAACCGAACAACCGAAAAAGCGATACAAAGGTATGAGTACACCACATAACGCAATCGGTGTAAGCGGTAGTGGAGCAGATGATAATTCAGTCAGTAACCAGTACATGCAGAATGCCAGATGGAGACGAAATTCAGGAGTGGGTGTTGAAGATAAGAAAAAAGGCAGTGAGAGTTTCCGCGAAAACACCGTGCACGGCTTCGCGGGAACACAAGTTAGGCTTCATTGCATCAGCCGTGATCCCGGATTCGGAACATACGACATGATTACCGCATCGGAAATAAATGCGTGATGGAAAAAAGACAGCGGAAAACGGAAGGACAGCACTCACCGGTACTACCCGCTTTAAATGAGATCAGTATACAACGCGTGGTCTTGCTGTTCCGAATTTTCTCCAGACTAGCCTCACGTTTGTCCTTGAGCATCGAACCGTCATCTGGTGGCGTAAACCTGTTAGTGCCAGATCATCACGAGACAGTGTGGCACAGGGACGAACATCGAACATGCTTGATACCATGTGCATCCAGAAATGGTTCGATCAAATCCAACATTGTCGTAAATTGCGAGAAAATAATCGTCTTTTCCACACCCTCAGAGCGATTATCAATCGTCTTCAAGATATCCAAGATTTTTTTGATCTTGGCAGACTCCGCAGGTAGGTTCGATTTCGATGCAAGCTCCGTGGTTCTGGCAAGAGGTTTGCATTCTTTGCAGTATGTTGAATTGTCTCCCGCCGGAAGGCTGTGATAAACAAAATGAGGAAGGAGGGAAAAGTTGATGAGTCAGGGGGGGATGACGGACGCTGTCTGGCAGAGTTGACACTTCTTCGAACCGGACATGCCAAGCTGCCCAAACATAGTTGCGAGATCTTCTGTGTCGTCGTCGTCTTGAGCAACCTTGGGGTCAGCTGCATCTTTATCATTGCGAAAATCCTTGGTAACTAGCGAAGGATGGTTACAGGCTGGTGTTCCACCCAATTTGATCATTCCTGTCATTTGCTCCAATTGCACGCAACACTCACCTTGGCGAAGCCTCAGCAATAAAACCAATACGTGTGTATAATTGACATGTTCGGATTTGACCAGTTTATTGACCTCGGAGGTCATTTTGGTTTCAAGCAACCGATAGAACTCTTTTTCAGAAGCGCTGAAAGTACATTCGACCAGCTCGAGGATACGTTCGGGTAATTGAAGGATTGGCTTTCCATTCAGAATTTGATTCTTGGTGCGTCGAAGCATGGTTGCTTTCAGGATGACCTGTATAGCAGAGCGGCATTCGGTCAAGGGATGGTTCGCAAAGGGGGAATAGTGAACTAACTAACCTGCAAACGTTTCAGTGCGCGGGTGGGTCGTCCGCCTTTCACGGGTTTTGCAATCTGCTCGTTAAAGGTTTCCCACTCGTTAAGAGGTCGGATGCGCAGGAATTTGATCAAGGAGTAAAGTTCCTCAACGTTGTTTTGCCTGGTGATTACGAATGAATGAAATTGTTAAATCGAAGAAAATAAGATAATGACAATGGGGTTCCAGTTAGACACCATCTGAATTTGCCTTCCAACTGACAGCACGCGATGGCACTTTTTGTGTTTCGGTTCTTGATGTTATGAGCCTCGTCTGGTCGTGAATGTTTCTTCAGCAGTTAGCACTTCAAATCAAGCAAAGGCAGCACACACCGAGCACGATGCGGAACCATTTCACTTGGAACAACGCATCCTTCGACTTTCCTGTTCTTTTTTTACTGGCGAATTTTTTGGAGAATCCCTCCGAGGAATCCGAATCCGAGTCTGAGGCAGCTACCATGGACTTCGACTTGGATTTTTTGGATTTTCTCTCGTCCTTCGCCTCTGGGGCAAACGCTGCATATTCAGATGCAACGATCGAGTAGGACGTCACAACAACGTGCGCCTGTTTCAATACCGAAGGGTCTGTTGTACGATTTTGGCCATGGTGTTCAATGACGCGGAGTCCAACCGCCATACGCGAAATCTCGGAAGCCCATTGTGAGACGAGAGAGACTGGACAGACGACGCTAGAAAGAAATAAGATAAATGTCGTCTCACGCATCAAATATGTGGTCGTGGCCTTACAGCGTACTAGCAGCCCATCCATCCAGTTTGTCTGCTTTCTTGGCACGGCCTTCGACAATACGGGTGAGGGTCTGGATTGTCTTTCCGAGACTGTATTTTGTCAGGGTCATCCATGTCTTGAGCATGCTCACTCACCCCATGTCATCTGCCAATATCCCTCCAGTCTTATTCTTCTTGCCAGCCTCACGCTCGCGCATCCAATTTCGTCCAATGACCTGATGAGGCAATAGCACAATGCCATTCGCGAACCCAGGTACGATCGCTTCGCTCATGTCGATCGCTGTATCTTCGTTGCTATTCACGCTGTCCTCAACCAGTGCGCGCAGGGCCTTCTCTGCTTCAGCAGCAGACATGTGGGGGTCATAGAGGCCACGCTCGTCGGGCTGATCAAAAGTCTCCCATGTTGGGACATCTGCGTTACCGGGAACTCGCGATTTCGAGGGGAGTTCGATGGGAGCTGGCACAGCTGTGCCTTGAGGCGGCACTGCGGGCATAGCGCGATCGAGTATGGCTAGTACTTGGCTCTTTACAGCCGCTCCGGCATCAATAGCACTCTGTGGAGACTTTGGTGATGGGCTAGTTACGTCAAGATGGAGAGCGAAGAATAATCGGGTGGGAAACTTACACGTCTTCTTCTTCGTCAGAAGAAATGACAATTGGGCGAGTGTTGTTGGTGTTCTTTATGGCGGATGGGATGGATTGAGGTTCAGAGGACCCAGAACTGGAAGAAGATATAGACTGATCGAGTTGAGATACACGCCTCAAACGTCGTAAGTTTGCTCACTTCAGCTCTGGACTCTGGCAGGGATGGTTTCTGGCCTGGTTTGTAGAACTTGGGATAGATGTTTGGGTCTTCAAGGAGTTGCTTACGCCTTGAAAATGGTCAGAATTCAGGATATCAGAACAAAGCTTTGCATACCTGGCTTCCATGGTTCAGGTTCAGTTGTGGTCGTGGTGAAAGAAAGAAAGAAAGCGAGGCAAATTCCAACTTCCGACCACGCGACGCGTCTTAAATACATCACGTGATTGTAATTCTATTGTCCGTCTTGACTTGGACATAATAACTGCACTCATATGTCAAGTTTGGACCATCCATCCCTCGTAAATCCATAGAGAAACAATACATACTGACGAGACTCACGGTCAGTGGTGACCGTCACTCATTCGCTTCACTGACTTAATGAACGAAGTCTATTCCTCTTACCCATGATGATAGTTTCTCTAACACGGTCACAGAGCGTTCGTGAAGTGTCGCCTGCATGAGCGAAGCCCTTTATTTTCAAGTTTCATCTGCCAGTATGTTTATGTCGCAGTGATCGCTTCTTCCAAGAGATGCGAACTTGACTGATGAGCCTAACAACAGACATCGTCTATCGAAACACACGTACTACCAGCCTCCAGTGGCACCATCTGCGCCATCGAGGCTATCGAAACCTTAAAGTAATCGTTACGTAGATCGGAATGCAGACAAATCCCACCTCCCGAATGGCATTTCTCTTCGTAACGTGGTTTGATAAAGAGTTCCTAACATTGTCACAGCCGCAGCGATGCCGTGCTAGGATAAGGAATCCGTACAACCAACCCCTTCGCCACCTACCTCACCAGACTACCACCTTACCGACGATCTCAATGCGGGTGTCGAGGACGAACGCAAGGATCCGTCAAACACGATACTCTTTTCCTCGCCGACTTGGGATATGTACAACCACGATGGGCCGGGGAGCGTGGGTTCCTGAAGGACTGGGACGACCTCATGGTCCTGAGACTCAGCAAAGCGAAGCGATTCGATTGTTGAGATTTGTTTATCAATTCATGAGGTGAGTCGTGAACAATTGGTGCAAGTGAGCTGCGTGTGTTTGTGGCCCCCCACTATCTTTTCACCATCAGACCTTGTACGGCCTCTGAGTGACATGTCTTCTGAATAGTCGCTGTTCCACTGCGGGTTCTTGGTGGATGTCCCTGACCGAGAGGCACTACTCAGTATTTCCGCTACTATGATCCTTCATCGTGCCGAAGCGCTGGGCGGTAAGTGCACACAGGTTACCACTCGCCAGATGCATGACTAGAGACAGTTCTTATTAAAGGTGAATGTCATAGAATGCCCTAGTATTACTTCATTAACTTCAGTCCATGCAGTGCACCGATTGATCATAGAATAACTCTTCTGCTCATCAAATCTGCTTTTGGGAGACTGGATCATTAATCGTGCGTCTATAATCCGTGGATATCGGTGGTACTTCCGTCGGCTACTATCGCGCACTGTTGGATACCAGCCAACCTGACGAGTTCGAAGGTTTATATCATGGGTCGGGCACATATCCTCCCTTTCCCCCCACTAGGCAGTAGCCCAACTACCGTCCTATCGACGCAATCGAGTACATAGTATCCAGTCGGACACTTGTTTGCACGTGTGGACATTTCGGACCCGAAGGCACAGTGGCGCTTAGCTGGCGATGAGAGATGAGAATGCTACCAGCACACACCATCGGACACCACCTCCGGTGGCACTTCGCACGTAACAGCTATCCTGAAGGGCCGCAAGGGTGGTTCATAGCGTCCTGCACTTGGTGAGCTAGGTCGACCGCAGAGTCAGTGGTCGATGGTTCACCTTACGTAGGTTGCTAAGCCGCGTCCTTTTTCTGCCCTTTGGTCCTCCAGGATGCCATCACGGCTGGCATATGCCTCCCGAGACGCACTGGATCTGGGAAAGTCGTGTTACTCGTCAAGCTCCAGCTCGTCAGCGTTACTGTGATGTTCGACATCGCCACAGAGTACGAAGAGATTTTGGCGCGATCGGTCGACGAGTTTGTCTTTATGACAGACAATTGGTACAACACAGAAGAAATCCAAGGCCGACGGCTACAATATCCAGACAGATATATTGAGCAAGTTCCTGGTCGAGGTTACCCTACTGGACTACCGCTTTTTGAGATGTAAGCTGAGCCTCATCGAAGCGATTGCAATGTACAGTGCGTGGAAGATGCTGTGGTGACTAGGTGAGGATTGAATGTACCTCTTCTGCATTTCCTTGATCACTGATCATGTGGCCCGTTCGGAGCGTTGTCTACCATTCTGTGTTCGTTGATCTGGAAACCGGTCACCAGTTGATCGAGAAGCTGCTCGAAGGCAATTTCGTAAGTACAGCAATATGCTTGTCAGAAGTACGCGCACAATAAGTCCCTCAAGGCATCGCTCTTCACGATCGGGTGGGCCAAGAACAACTCGAATCGAGGCGAGGATAGCATGATGCTCAAGAAGTAACCGCGGGCCCGACCGGGAATTGCTCCGCTCCTCGCACCACATCTCCACTGGTTTCATCACCTTATGTCGTGCTTGACATCCTGTTTCCTCCGCAATCTCAATGTCTGGTTACAGGGCCCGGGAGTCTAGTCTCATGTCTGTGTTGCACTTGCTATCTTCCGCATGCATACCTCTCACTGTACATTCTTCCTTTGTCTGTTTTCCGTTGCGCCTAGCACGTAGTAGTTGCCAACTCGTCTCGTCGAAAATCAATTATTTTTATTCCCTCTCTGCTCCGAGTCGGCACGGAGCCGAGCAGGCAGAATCAGATGGGCAAGCATTTTCACGTGATTTCCCGTCTCCTTATTAGAGCGTTTCCCCGAAACGGAATCCACTCGCTTTCTAGTACCCGACGTCCATGTCGTTGTCGTTCAAAGGCCACACCGTTGTCATCACCGGTGCTGGTGGCGGAATCGGAAAAGCGTACGTCTTGTACTGATATCAGCATCCCTCCACACTCAAGATACGCGAATCCATTCGTGGCTTCCTTTCTAGATATGCCCTCTTGTTTGCTGCTCGCGGTGCTAATGTCATCGTGAACGATTTTAACGGCGAAGCTGCGCAGAACGTGGTGGAGGAGATTAAACGAGGTGGGTCGTTCGTTCAGCCTGTCACTGCTCGGTTCCGGTATCTGACCGACATGTCTTGTATCGTTGGTAGCTGGAGGAAAGGCCATCGTGAACACATCTTCGGTCACGGATGGGGCGGCTGTGATACAGAGCGCCATTGATGCGTTTGGGGGGGTTACTGTGCTCGTGAACAATGCGGGTATTTTGCGGGACAAGGGGTACGTTTTCAGACAAGACAAGGCGTGCGTATGGTTGAACTGGTGACCAGGTTCAAGAACATGTCGGAAGCCGATTTCGATCAGGTCGTCGCGGTGCATCTCAAGGGTGCTTTTGCCTGTACCAGGGCTGCTTGGCCGCATTTCCGGAGCCAAAAGTTTGGGCGGGTCATCAATACGTCAAGTGCCGCGGGTATATATGGTACGTTTTTTTTTCTGCTGGGGACGTTCAGTCTAAATGTGGGGTGTGCGACCATGTGACCAGGGAACTTTGGTCAAGCGAACTACAGTGCGGCAAAGATGGGCTTGATTGGATTCACCAAAGCACTTGCGAGAGAGGGTGCCAAGTATAATATTCATGCGATCGCGATCGCGCCTGTGTGTTGAATTTGCCGTGTCGTTTTGTGACAGGGTTTTGATTTTTTTTTTTTTGGTCACAGGCTGCCGCATCAAGGATGACGGAAACTATCATGCCACCAGAGGTTCTCGAAAAGTTGAAGGTAGGATGGGTTCTGTGGATTCCTCGCGCGACAACGTCTGAATGTCTACGTTGGTTAGCCTGATTTCGTCGCACCGTTTGTTGTTGCTGTGTCTCACCCTGATGCTCCAAACGCGTCGGGACGTGTGTTTGAAGTCGGAGCGGGTTTTGTCGCAGAGAATCGGTGGGAGAGGAGCAAGGGGGTTATCTGGAAAACGGATGAAACATTTACGCCCTCTGCTGTAAGGCGAACCCCTTCTTCACCAGAATCATCTTACCGGGCATTCAGGTTAAACTCAAGTGGCCCGAAGTCACCACCTTTTCCAGTCCAAGATAGTGAGTGTGGGTAATGGACGCGGTGTGCTCTCATTCTAACAGGATCACGCAGTCCAGAATCAGCTTCGGATGTTGAGAGCGCGGTACGCCATCCGTCACAACATGGTATGATTCGTTGTTCACTGTTTTTAATAGCTTGATGTTGCTGCCACACTGCCTCCCAATCCTCAATCGACGCCACCCGTTCGTTTTGATGGCCAAACTGTCATTATCACCGGAGCTGGTGCGGGTCTTGGTCGTGCCCATGCTCACATGTACGGCCGACTCGGAGCGAATGTTGTCATAAACGACGTTAGTGAAAAGGGAGCTAATGCCGTATGCGAAGAAATCCGGCAAGGCGAGTGAACCTTGTCTGCGCGAGACGTTTAAGATTCTTAGATTCTAACGGGCGCTCATTATAGTCGGCGGCAAGGCGGCATCCGTTATTTGTTCTGCAGAAGACGGTGATCGCATCGTCAAGGCTGCCTTGGACGCATTTGGCGGTGTGCACGTCCTTGTGGCGAACGCGGGTTTATTGCGCGATCGCTCGTTTGCTGCCATGTCGGAGCAAGAGTGGGATCTCGTGATGGCTGTACATCTCCGAGGTACCTTCAAGGTCCGTTCTCTCGGGATGCCGAATGTTAGGATGATTGCTGACAGCAATACTAGTGTGCAAAAGCGGTTTGGCCGATATTCCAGAAGCAAAAGTTTGGACGGATTGTGACGACTTGTTCACCAGTCGGTATCTGTGAGTTGCTGAGTGTACCTATCGCTTCTTCTCTATCTGAGACTCGCATTTTTTCCAGACGGTAACTTTGGGCAGTCCAATGTGAGTTATTCTTGCCTTTTTTTTTTCGACGTCTTCTCACGCGTCTGTGTAGTACTGCGCCGCTAAAGCTGCCATCATGGGATTCACAAAAACCCTTGGGTTTGAGGGCAAGAAGTATAACATTCTTTGCAACGTCATTGCTCCGAGTGCAGGTACTGCAATGACGATGACAGTATGGTCGGTCGATACACGCCCTTGCATAACTCTTTACTTATCAGATGTCCAGGCCGAAAGAGATGGTTGATGCCTACAAGGTATGTACCTTGGCGTCTCTGCACAACTCTCACTAAATAATGTTCCCTAGCCCGACTACATTTCCCCTATCGTGGGCTATCTCACAAGTCAAGACAATACCGAGACGACGGGGAGATTGTTTGAATTAGTTGGCGGCTGGGCAGCCGAGACGCGGTGGCAACGAACAGGCGGACACGGATTCCCGACCAACGTGCCTCTCACGCCGGAAAACGTCCTCTCAAAATGGGATGTATTCACCAACTTTGGTATGTGTCTCGTCTTGTGGTGCCTGATGCGCTGACGGGTGTGGACGTGGATGTAGATGATGGGAGGACGACGCACCCAGCGACGTCGGGCGAAAGCATGGCATCACTCATGGCAAATATGGATAACACAGGGGAACCTGCCAAGTCGAAATTGTAGACGGTGTTTCCGTAGCTCTGTCCGGTCATGCAAGTGTATGTAGGATGCACTCTTGTTTGATTATGGTGATTGCGGATGCTGGTTTGTTTTTGCTTGCCATTGACAACGAGCGGAGTTGGAGTGGAGGAACCTCCTGGATGTTGTGCGCACACTTTTCCCTTGCCGTATGCTTGCTCACATTGTCTCACTCTTGGGAGTCGCATGTTCTCCTATTGATCCTATTAGTTTGTGCTTCATATCTTGCCAACCACACTTTCCGACTCCGGGAATGAAATATTCTATATTCCGCTGACCATGGGCTGATCACGAGTCACTCTGCCGTCCTCCTACAGACGCTCTGCGAAACCCGAGGATATTACAACTTGACGCTTGCTGGCAGCTAGTCCGAAATTTACGTTCAGTGACTTTTTCCGAGTACTTCGTACAGATGGCCTCCGCAGAATTGCTGGTTCACCCAGACTGTCCGTGTCTAGGAAGCTGGAACTCCATACCGTTGGCAAGGTTAACCGTCCAGGCACCGAATAATCCACGGACAGCTTCCCCCATCCGCTGCTCCTCTGTTTCCATTCCCATGTCAACGACAAGCAAGTGGTTGACTCCATGGTCTGCTTTTCTTCAACAGTTCTGTGATTCTTTATACAGTGGAACGATCCACCTCAGTGTAAGTATCTTACTAACACTCGAGAGCTGCCAGTGCTCCAGAGTCATCTTTATCAGTTACTCCTAGATCCCCAAGCAAGGATCTGCTCGTTCATGACGACTCCATAACAAGTAAATGCTCACATGTCCTGAATCCGAAAAGAATGTCCTCCAGTCGCTGGCTGTTGCTCGAATATGCGGTGCATGATGCTCTCGTCAGATAATCTGTGCTATTAGTCCAGGGGTGCGTGTGCGTGTAATCTGTGGGATAACAGAGAAAGCTTGTGGGATGTGACGCAACTTCTGGCAGTGCGTAAGCAGCTTACGTTCACAGACACCTGCCACATGCACCTTGCATTCTCGTCGTCGAAATGCCAGACGTCTTCCTAGCAGCTCACCGTCCCCCCTGCATCTTGGGTGGGACCTATCCTATCCCAATGGCGTCATGGCGAACTCACCAACGATGACCGGTTTGAACGCACTGTGTGGAAGCTGGGGTTCCCAAGTGCCATATTGTTACCGCCCACTGCACCCGGCGTTATCGGTGAAACAATAATTGGTTGTCGATAAGCGATCTGAAGTTACGAGCCGGTCAGCGGACGAGCGTAAGCGCATCGTAGCTACCACGCAGGTGCCACATTGGTTCAAGTCAAGTAGATACGATCCTCTCCGCCGTCGGTTAATATCTTGCGATAGCATGACTGACCCGGTCTCATCCGCGTCTGCGGTCATTCCATAGCACAAAAAACGTACGATTTTGACCCAAAAATAATATTCGTTTTGGTACAAAAGTTGAGAGAAAATGATTTAGGGTGCTAATTGCTGAGGTAATCTGACGTTTTATAATACTGGCGTGACATTGGTTGAAGTGATTTTGTACCGCAACGTCGTCGAGCTCAACGGCGGGAAACGGACTCGTCGACATGCCGTCCCCAATCGCACTCAGTCCGTCCTCGCCCGCCCCGTCCATTTTCAACAAGAAAAAGCCCCTCAGCCAGCTGCCGTCTATGGCAACCGCTGCCTCCTACCTCTCTGCAGTGCACCAAGCAGACGCTCGTGCCCGCGGACACGACATTTCCCCCGCATCGACCCCTGCATTGTCCACGTCGTCATCTATAACGAGCTCCTCAGAGGACACCGTCCTTCATGAGTCTGATGACATCCGCACCGGCCTCGCATATCCACGCACACCTCCTACCTCTGAACAAGTTTTCAGCACTGTTCACACCGAGTTCGGCCATTGCGCCGACGAGAACTATCGCTGTGTCTCACAACACAACCCCGACAAACCCGTCAGCGAACACGAAATAGAAGAACCTCCTTATTACATTCTGATCACGACATACATCAGCTACCTCATGCTCATTGTTTTTGGCCATCTCCGTGATTTCTTTGGAAAGCGTTTTGCCAAGCAATACTTTACACATCTCATGCCTTACGATGTACGTGCGTCTATTTGCCTCCCATTCTCGTCTTTCTCACGCGAGTATGCTAGGGTTATGCGCCCCTCAACTCAGATTTTGATTCGTTCTACACCCGTCGGCTCAAGCGTCGCATGGATGACTGTTTCTCCCATCCTGTCACGGGCGTTGCCGGGCGCACCATCCTTGTATATGACCGATACTCAGAGGATTGCAATTACACCCAAATATACCCCGGCACGAAAACACGCGCTCTCAACATTTCTTCTTACAATTATCTTGGATTTGCGCAAGCTCGTGGTGGTTGTGCGGATGCGGTGGAGGAGTCGATCAAACGCTATGGCATCGCCGCGTGTGGTGCTCGCTTGGAAGGTGGTTCAAACGAACTCCATCTCACAGCCGAGGCACTTGTTGCGCGTTTCGTTGGCATGGAGGATTCATTAATTAGTTCGATGGGATTCGCAACCAATTCTACCTTCATTCCTGCTTTAGTAGGAAAGGGATCTTTGGTCATTTCTGACGAGCTCAACCACGCGTCAATCCGTTTCGGTGTCAGGACTAGCGGTGCTCAGGTTCGGATGTTCAAACACAACGATATGCAAAGCCTCGAATCGTTACTTCGGGAAGTGATCAGCCAAGGTCAACCCAAGACCCATCGTCCGTGGAAAAAGATCCTGGTCATTGTTGAAGGTCTTTACAGCATGGAGGGCAGCTTGGTGAACCTGCCTCACATTGTCGAACTCAAGAAGAAGTACAAGGTAGTTAATTCTCGCGTGGTGGCTTTATACGGCTGATAAAGTCATGCAGTTTTACCTATTCGTTGATGAAGCCCATTCGATTGGTGCCCTCGGTCCTCATGGTCGCGGTGTTTGCGATTACTTCAACATTCCTCCTCGGTCCATCGACATTCTCATGGGAACATTCACCAAATCGTTTGGTGCAGCGGGAGGATACATTGCTGGTCCAAAACATCTCATCGACGCTCTTCGTGTCCGGGGTCACTCCGGCGTGTACGCCGAGGCAATGTCGCCACCAGTCCTTACCCAGATTATCGCCAGTATGGCGAGCATCATGGGTGTTGCTCCACCTCCCGTCCCATTGAAAACTGCCTCGACATTGTCACCATCGAGTTCTGTTTCTACAATCAGGTCCAACGAAGACGATGTTCAACCGGGAATGGCACCTGCATCGGCAATCCCCTCTTGGCTGTCTCTTCCTCCTTCTCTCGCGGACGGATCGGAGGCTCGCATGCGCGTCCGCCGCTTGGCTTTCAATTCCCGGTATCTCCATGCGGGCCTCAAGAAGCTTGGGTTCATCACTTACGGCCACCCATTCTCCCCTATTGTTCCCCTTCTGATCTACAACCCAGGCAAGATGGCCACCTTTGCTCGGATGATGCGCACTCGGCAAACACCGATTGTTGTCGTCGTCGTTGCGTACCCCGCCACCCCACTCGTTACTTCTCGAGTGCGGTTTTGTGTCAGTGCGGCACACACCAAGGACGACATTGACACGGTCCTCCAGGCCTGCGACGAGCTGGGTGACGTCCTTGATCTCAAGCATGGACACTCGGAGAGATGGTCGCTGGAGCAGATTGTAAAGCGAAGTGTAGAGCTTGTCAATAATATCTAGTCCACGCTGGCTTTTTCTTATTACATCCTTTTTTTTTCTTTTTAAACCCGAGTTGCTCTGTTTGAGTAATGGTGACGTCGCGCTCACTCGTCGGATTCAATGACTCCATTTTCTTCTTAGAAAGCTGTTCTTGGATACATACTTTACATCTTTCAATCGCAACCTACTCTTATTATTCTTTTTTTCTCTTTGCAGATAGCTTATGTATCTTATACCGTGACCTCGCACGAAAGACGACGTGTCTCTGATGCGGAACCGGGTATTGACATTGGGTCGGATTAGGAGTTGTAGAGGCTACTCAAGGCCTGGCCCTTCCAAGAGTGGGGGTTCTATGTTCAACGATTGATAAAACGTTCAAGCTTGGACTTGATGATGATCGGCAATCAACGTGTTACTCATGTAAAGGATAACTTTGATTGACGACAAGCCTTCTGCCAGTCCGAGTCTAAGTCTCGCTTTCCCAATTGACCTACTACTACTACTACTATTTCCAGCGAGCAACGCCTCATCTAATCGCTGGCAACGCAACGCCTCCAGATTTTCACATAAAATATGTCTTTCTGATTCATTCCCGAACTTACCACCGTGATACGCCCCCTTTGGGTAGCCAGCAGGCTTTTCGCATCAATCATCATCTTTGCGCACGCCGATGTCCCCGGCCCACTCACTGAATGTTTGTCGAATACGCAACATCGTCCACCACGAGGATTTCGTCGTGTTCAAGCATTGACATCCGAGTCTGTCATCGTTCACGTTGAGTGAATGGCCCGGGGTCGACAAGCCAGCTCATTAGCAAAGCGGTCGAGTTTCATTCCTCCTACATCGACTACCGGGCCTAGGACACCAATAATACCCTTTTTTCTACTTGGAAAAAGTTCTTGCGGTGTCTGGTGCATCGTCGTAACTAGGGGCACTGATATAGCCCGTACTAGTACAATCTTGGTCATGGTCTATGCACAGTATACGAGCATTTACCCAATCCACCTCCTGAATCAAGTTCGGTCAGTGGAGGTGGATTCCAAAGGTATTATTATTCTAATCTGTGCATTGAAAGCAACGATATGATGTGCTTACCAGTCAAACAGCTACTTTCACCGGCACGGGTAAAATCCGTTGCAGCCAGGTTTGAGCGGGGCGGAGGGACCGGCTACTAATCAACGAGGTTATCATCCATCATCCTGCGCTGCAACAGGAGGTATTGGACCTTAGGCCATCTTAGATGCAGTTGTTTTAAGTGACGTGATATATTGTTCTCATTCGTTTTCTTCCTTGCACTCACGCTATAATGTAGTTTGTTTCCCGTCGACAACGAGCAGCATGTTCGTCATTTCATGCGCCACACTCCCCATATCTTGAGATCCTACCAATTTCGCAAACATGTTTATGGAACGAATCCACATGATAACTACGAATGTATTGAAAATTGACAACCGCGAAAAGAACTCCCTTTTGTGCGTCCTGAGACAACATAAAGTACATTCACTGCGGTGTCTGAAATTCTTGCAGGGTTCGCGCACATCGCTCGTTTGTGATCCTGTAATCCCGAGGGAAAAAAAAATTCTTCGCAAGCGGACGAAGAGCAGACGCGGTAGAGTGGTGCATTGCGGCAGCATGATATGGTCCGTGCGATCATTGCCTATTTGGTCATGGCCCATGCGCAGCACCTCCGAGTCACCACTTCCCAAACCGCCATCTTGTAACAAGTTCGGTCAGACTCAATAGACAAAGGTATTATCGCTTTCACTTGGCGTCGAGAGAAACGAAATGATGCTCCTACCAGTTGAACAGCTACTTTCAAAGTCACGTTCCATTTATGACAAGTTTAAGCAATGCGGCGAGACTCACTACAGTGATGAGGCGATCGTCCTTGATCGTGAAGCATTGGTCACCCCAAACGATCCGCCTGTTTGGTTGCGCTTTCATGGAATATCAGGACTAGGTACGAGCAACTTGGGGGATAGAGAGCATCAACCAAACAATTGTCCTTTGGGAAAGAAGCATTGGCACTTTGCCCGCAGGGATACTCGCTTCGATCATCATGTTTGACAACCTTGCAGTTTATCTCTGGGATCAGTATGAACAACTTGGCGGATTGGATGACCTTGATGAAGCTATTCGCCTCGATCGAGATGCATTGGCTCTTTGCCCACCAGGACACCCAGATCGGCCGTCGTCATTCATCGGCCTTGTGCTTCATCTCTGGACTCAGTACAACGATCTTGGTGGAGTGGATGACCTTGACGAGATCCATTGGTGCTTTGCCCAAACGGACACCCAAATCGGCCAATATATTTGAACAGCCTCGCTATTTGCCTCTGCGCTCGGTACGACAATCCTGGTAGAGTGGATGACCTTAATGAGGCCATTTGCCTCGATCGAGAGGCGTTGGCTCTTTGCCCACCAAGACACCCAGATCGGTCAATGTCACTGAACAACCTGGACTCGGGATAACAATATTGGTGGTGTAGATGACCTTGATGAGGCGATTCGCCTTGATGGAGAGGCATTGGTGCTTCTCCCATCAGGCAACCCATCTCAGTCAATGTCTTTGAACAACCTTGCAGTTCGTCTGCACACCCGGCACAATGAGCTTGGTGGAGCAGAGGACCTGAATGATGAATGAGGCCATCCACCTTGATCAAGAAGCATTGGTGTTTCGCCCATCAGGGCACCATGATTGGCCGTCGTCTTTGCCTTTGCAAAATCTTGTGGGATACCTCTTCTCTCGGTACAAGCAGGTAGGTGGAATTGTAGTCAGGGTCTTCACAAAATCCTACTAATTGCCTTCGCATCCTGTTCACACAGTTTCATGGCGAAGAGGACCGAGAGGATATATTTCGCCTATACTCTGAGCTTTCATGTGTGGCACAATCAATGTCGTCAGATAGTCTGTCTGCTGCAAAAGCATGGGTCAACGCAGCCGAAGATTTCCACCACCCCACGATGCGTCTCGCTTACGAATCAACCCTGCGATTGCTTGTTCACCATCCTGCTGTTCTGCCATCATTACCTCACCATCTTACTGTCCTCAAGGATCTCTCGTCGTCGCTCGCAGTCGATGCATTTTCAGCTTGCCTTCGCAGCCAGTCTCCTACCACTGCCGTCGAGTTGCTTGAACAAGGTCGGGGTGTCTTTTGGAGCCAGCTTACTCGCCTCCGTTCCCCACTCGACAACATCATTGGATCTGGCCCGGCAGGAAAGACGTTGGCAGACGAGTTCACGCGTCTGACCTCGCTCATTCGTAATGCCCTCAACTTACCTGGTGCTGACCAACATGATCGAGTGTGACATCTCAACTCGAGATTGCAAAATGTGGTGTCCAATATCCGCGAGTTGCCCGGGCACTCCCGCTTCCTTCTTCCATTACTCTTCTCCGACCTCTGACGTGCAGCCAGTGGCGGACCTGTCATCAGCGTCAGCGCGAGCAGGTACGGCTACGATGCTCTTGTTATTTTCGCTGATAAGGATCTTGTCCGCATTCCGTTGTCAGTTACAAAAGATGTTGTGCGGGCCCAGTCGTTGAAGCTCGGCGGATTGACTGTGCGCACAAAGAGATCGGTAGTAACAAGAGACCTTGGCATCATTTTGCAAGAACTCTGGGACAGAGTCGTTTCCCCATTGCCGAATTCCTCCGCACTACATATCCACCTCAATCCCGCATCTGGTGGTGCCCCACCGCCGGGTTCTCTCTTCTCCCTCTCCATGCTGCTGGTCCGTATAAGAAGGGTCAACAGAATTTCGCTCATCTCTACACCTCTCCATATAACCCCACCCTGAGGGCGCTTATTCGTGTCAGACAGCACCATCCGTCGAGTCTAGCGATGGAACAAAATTACTTCCTGTGCATTGGTCAAGCCAACGCTAGCGGACAAAAGGAGCTCTCCGTCAGTACAGAACTGGTCAATATTGACCATCAGATCGATGGTCGTGCAACGTTGACCTCCATCGAAGGGCAAGAACCATCCAGGGTCACGGAAGAGCTGAGGAAGAGCCAATGGGTCCACCTCGCCTGTCACGGGATCCCGGACAGGAAGCTACTGTTCGAATCTGCGTTTGCTCTTTAGGACGGACACTTTACAATCCAGCACATCATCCGATGCGACCTGAAGGATCCCGAATTTGCGTACCTGTCCGCCTGTCACACGACGGTCGGAGACGAAGATAGCCCAGATCAAGTGATCCATCCCGCGTCCGCGATGCAATTTGTTGGCTTTCGTTATGTGATCGGGACGATGTGGGCGGTGGACGATGCTGAGACGATCAAGATCATGTCTGTATTCTATACACATATGATAGATGAGTCGGGGCGTTTGGATCATACCCGGGCAGCATACGCACTATAGAAGACGATGAGGACGGTGGATGCGCCATTCGATCAACACGTTCTCTACGTACATATTGTGCGTAGTTTTATACCCTCTTTCGTTGTATTACTTTGTATTGCTTGTAACTGCTATCTACGCTATATTTTGTTTTAAATTAGCGCAAATCCAGAACGGCGACATAGATTTCGTGACGGCTGTATTGACCATGACGCTTTGAAGGTCCAGCACTGAACAATGAAACGGCGAGGAGTAACGAATGCCATTGGCCTCGAACAACGTTCTTTCCGCATGATGGATAGCACACGTGCAATTTTAGGTTACCTTTGCCTGTATAAATGCTCGCGAGGATGATGGTTGCCAAATGTAAGTTATTGAATTATCGTAGCAGGTTGTCGTCACCTATCGTACGATGAGCATGATCACTCCAGAAAAATGCATCACTTGATAGCAAATACCCAACGAAAGTTGGACGCGACGAAAAACTGCTGAATCAGAGTAACACTGTGAAACCTTGGCAAAGAAGCCTGTTTAGTCCGAGTCTGTAATACCATGTACTTGGAGAAACCGACCGCGAAACTGATCCCGTTATCAAAACGCAATGTCGCATCGAAAGTGTCAGCTCCGTCTACTCTGAGCTGGGCATCCGGGTATCGGATAGCGCAAAGCCGTCATTCGGGAAAAAAAAATACCTGGAGGCTTCAATATGACCGCATCAGGACTCTTGCAAGCGAGCGCGAGAGTCGCTCGAGCGCTGGAAATCCACTGCTCTGTGCTGGAGCAGCTTTTCATGCTGGACTGAGGGAAGTTGTTAACTTGCGTGGTCGGGGGAATGGGGGCGGCCGGTGCATCGGCAGATGTCGATGGTCGTAGGTATTTCTGGTATTCTAGCATCTGTGGAGAGTATGTCAGGATGCCGAGCTTCCTTGCCCTGTGTCCAGTGATCAACAATGGCATTGTTCACTGGCAGCTTGCCACTTACAGTTGAAAGAGACGACTCAGACCGATCTGCTCTCAGACGAGTGATCCCTAGACGGCGCTAAGCTTATCAGTCACGGCAGGTGTTTGATAGTATGAGAATCCATATTAGCTTGCCTGATTCCGGATAATCAGTATCACGGCCTTTTGGCGTGGCAGTTAAGCGGCGAACGGCTGACCCTTACATCAAGATAGGTGTCACAGGCGCTGGAGTGTCAATGTTCGCTTAGGGATCTGAGGTACCTTACCTTTCACCTCACCTCGCGGCAGCACTATCACCCATTTCTACTACTCCGTATCCAGGAAAGTTTTGTTGAATGGGACATTTTTTCGTCAAGCGCTGTGAATTCATCGTCCGAATCCGATGGCCACCGACATCACCGGAACTGCGCCGCATGATGTTGGTTTCTGATATACCGAGACACGGAAGCAGAACAGCCACTTCATGATGATGGTGATGCAGCAGGTCATTGCGGATGAAAGGATTATTGCCTTGGAAGCAAAAGATGGAAACCTCTTTTCCAGCATATCTTAGGCCTGTAATGAGGGTAAAAACATCGACATGAAGGCACGTGTTTGCGTTATGATGAAACGCCACTCTGATTCCACTAAGTTGTAACTGCAACGGCGGAATCATATCTGTACAGAATACGAGTGGGCGGTGTCACACTGCCCACGTGGGATGGACAGATGAGATGACGACCGCATCAGCTCGGTCTCGTAAGATAAGTCCGAGCCTCCCTATCATATCTGTATATAAGTTGGGAGGGAGAACCCTGCCAGTGAGTCGCATATATCATCGCCAATTCACCCACATCACCCACTGCTATGAACCAGAGCGCCATCAACTCGACCGTCAAGGTGTTCTCAAAGAGTTACGTGTTTGATCCTCGTCCCAACATACCTTTCCGAGTTAGCGCAAAACGCTACTGGTCTCAGACGGACTCTGAGACGGAGATGTATGGAGATGCAAATTTAAAATCGGGTGGTGGCAAGCCACGAGGGGACGCACTGACGCTCATATTTGCACATGCAAACGGGTTCCACAAGGAGCACTGGGAGCCAATCATTCATCGCCTATTCGAGCAAGAACGAGCGACCGGAGGGTGCTCTTTTCGGATTCAGGACATGTGGGCATTTGACGCACCGAATCATGGTGATGCAGCCGTCATGAACGAGGAAGTCCTAGCTTGGGGATACAGCATATGTACGTCATGGCTTTCTCACACATGCATTCTTGATACTGATCAATGAACTTTGCCTGTTTCAACAGTTTCATGGGATGACTATGCACGCTGTGTCCATGCTTTTCTCGCCGGGCTAGGTAGTGGTATAGATGTGGACTTCTCGAAGCGTAATTTGGTAGCGGTGGGCCATTCCATGGGAGCTGTGGCATTGTGAGTCCAATGATATTGTTCAATCCCATAACCGTCACAGCTCATCTTTCGAACGTTGGCAAGAATGATATCTACCACCTTTTCCCCTCCGATTAAATTCTCGTCGATGCACCTTTTCGAGCCGATCATTATGGGAAAATACGCACAAGATTATGGTTCACACCTCGTCCGTGGTGCGGAAAATAGGAGAGATACCTGGGAAAGCACAGAAGATGCGTACAAAGCATTTAAGAGCAGGTCTACATGGCAGAAATGGGACGACCGCACACTGAGGATATACGTGGTAAGCCCATCCCTGACATTGCAAGTAACGGAGGACTAAATCAGTAAAAATACGAACAGGAACATGGTCTTCGATCATTGCCCACCGCTGAATATCCAGATAGGAAACACGGCGTAACTCTTAAATGCACGAGAAAACAAGAAGCTGTGAGTGCATCTTTATCTTATGTCAACACTGTAATTTTGACTACCGCAGGCCATCTTCCGGGATCACCGGTCGCATAGTATCGCATACAGACTATTGCCCCATATCTTGAAAAGAATCCCCACGCATATCACGTATGGAATGTCCGGAGGCATTGTGTAAGTATTAATATTTATGGTTCACGACATGATGTGAACTGACAAACGACAAATCCATAGACCACCTGAATGGCACGATGACGTACTGAAAAACGCGTCAGGGGGGATAGAAAATTTTGCAAGCGTTACTTCCGTACCAGAGGCAGGACACCTTGTATGTATTTGGCATTTCCAGTGTGCATCATGCGTGTTTGTTGATCAGCATCCATAGATCATTCAAACCCACCCTGATGTAGTCGCGGATATAATTTGGAAGTCACTTTCACGAGCGCATTCGAGTTCTCGAGTCCGCGATGCAATGGCAGCAGCGAGACTATAGATTGAGATTATCTGATACCGCTAGGTGGGGAAACAACTTGGGATCTCTGCCTGGGCAATCCAGATTTCAGAAGTTGGGGTTCGGATCAGGCAAGGTATATAGAATTCCATTATTATTAACGCGCTGTCTACGTGCCGTTGGCGTAGGACACTGCATGACTGGTTCACTTTCACTCTTATTGTGCGGATAAGTTCTCGGGTTTTCGTCGAAGGAGATATGCCTCCCCGTCAATTCATCTACGTGACAACCACATCCTCCCGCTATTCGCGCCTTGAGAGAATATGCGGGTACTACTAGAAGGATAGGTATCCCGAGGATGTGCGACTCGGAGGGACGGCGATGCAGGCGGTCCGGTCCTTTTTTTCCCCTTTTTCTTACTTGCATCCGACATTGGAAAGCGCCACTAGCAAAATTTTCAAAGTCCGTAGTTGTGACCTGCGGCCTGAGGCCTGAGCGTTGAACCACCGTCATTCACGCACCCAGTCCCCGATCATGTCCACCCGCACGGCTCACCTACCGCAGCAGTCACAACCACATTTTCACGACGACCAACGAAGCAGTGTACACCCCAACCCACACGTACTGCCTCAGCAACCCTCCTCGTTGTGATGCATACACATACCACCGCGCCAGAGGTAAGATCACGTCGGTTACTGAAAACCGCCATCATACGAGTAGTCTGGGTCCGGAGCATGACTCGGAGCTAGCTTCTGCAACGTGAAGCTGCTATGATATAGCGACACTCTTGGGCGCCATTTATCCCGCCCAAGAATCACCTTTCCAAGCCGGGCCTACCATCTACTTCAACTCTCGTACCAAGATGGACTCCCTTCTGCCATCTCTAGATCAATCAATCTTGAACGTGGCAAGATATTAGACATGCGTTGAAATTGTTAGGGCAGATATTCGACATACAACTGCCTATGGAGGCGGGCAGATTACCCGACGCGGCTAGTAGAAGAGCCAGATACTGAATCTCCTAGTCTGGTGACCAGACCGTCTATGAGGTTGCCTCACGCTGACCTCTTTTAGACGGGCTGGTCACCAGACTATGAATCTCCTGCCGTCTTGAGTTTTTGTGTAAAGTGGACCTTGTGAGTGCATACTAGCCAGGTCCTACAGTATTTAACGAACCCTTGTAAACCTTGTAGAGACATCGGAGATTTCAGCGCTTGGATCCAGCTTTGTGTTCAAAGATCAGGTGTGGCTTTTCACCTGCTGGTTTCCCTTTTCATCTAAATATACACTCCACGATCAAATTTAGCGCGTGCGTGTGTGTGTGTGGGGGGGGGGGGGGGTTAAAACAACCTGGAAACCGCGGTTGATGGACGGGGAATTGATAATGGTTA
>JBBPQR010000033.1:0-27785 GCA_038092615.1 Boletus sphaerocystis | reverse complement strand
GTGATACGGGCGAAGTGTTCGGCTTTGCCCATCATGCGGAGTAAGACGGCGGCCGATTTTTGTCGGTTGTCCAATTCGTCGTGGCATTGGACCCAGGTATCGATTTTCACCCACCAGGTGCGGAAGGTGTTGCGGTTACCGTCCCATGTACCGGGCTCGGCAATAAGTTTGGAGGGAAGACGGGTAGAGGCGAAAGGGATATCAGGAAGGGGCTCGCCATCCGCGTCAACACGGGGACGCGGAAGCGGTGTGGCTTGTCCTTGTTGAATTGAGAGGCGCAACGTCTCATTCATGAGTTGCATGGCGTTGATTACGTCGCGCCATGTTGGACCGTCGGGTTCGGCAGTCATCCTTGGTGAAGAGGGAGGAATGGATGGAGAGGAGATATCTAGGCTAGATACCGTGCGGGGCGGCGAAGTGTCGATCAGGGACGTAATCGTGAGAGATTGTTGGCTTCCTCTGCACGGATGTTACAGATGTTTCATCCGAAGGTGCAACGGTGGCGAGGACAACGAGCGGGGCGAGGTGCGGGAGCGGGTGTAGGAGTGTGGGGTCGATAGATTGAGTCGATTGGGGAAGGAGAACGGGGACGACGGAGAAAGTCTGGGAGAGGAGATCCTGGCGCAGCTACGACTGGACCAAGTAATTCGTCAACGACTAGGTACTGTGGTTCAGGAGACGGTACGCGGGAAGGGACCGGGGTGTAGTCGTCGTTGGGGTCGATGTTGTCGGGGTTTTCTAGACCGACAAAGTAGTTGGTGGGCAGTGGGGTTTGTGCAGGTTGTGTGGCGTAATGTCTGGCGAGGAGCTCCTGGCGACGTTCATATTGGCTCAGGTAGTGAGTACGCATAAACAGTGAGGGGATAGGAACGTAGCGAGGTATTGGGCAGTCCTATTCAAGTGTAACGGGACTAGACTTTGATCGAGGACAACCTAGTTTATAGGTTGGACAAGAGAACTGATACTGATGACGAGACGACGGCGGGTGTCGATCACGACGATGACGAGAACGGTAAAATCGTTGATTGGAAAGGAAATGATAAAACGACGTAGCATCCAATAACAAGGATGAGGCGGCTAAGTGCAATGGTAGAGAATAGGAGTGGTAAACAAAAGTCCAGGCCCCAAGTGGAGAGTAGACAAGTGAATAGGACTAAGGAAAGACGACGAGAGGGACCGGTATATATATGATACTAAGGGAGTTTAGGGTAGGTCGTCTGAGTCCTAAATACTTGAGGGCCGGTGAGGGAAAGTCAATGATGAGGGAAACACAAGGTAACCGTGAGGCGTGACATCATAGATAAGACGAGAGTTTGGGCTGGGTCTAGACTCGAGTCACATGTTGTCCCACGGTCACGTGACGAAGAAGAGCAGAATGTCACGTGATCTGAAAAAAAGGGGTAAGTCAGGTGACTTGGTCACGTGACTGCGAAAGTGGAAGTTTGTTAAGTACGATTAGGTGAAGAAAATGAAAAGCGTAGCGTATGGGTCCTGAACTATAACACCTTCTTCACTTATGGGAGGCATTGGCAATAGGCAGGAGCAAGCTCAACTACAGGAGTGGGGGAGCAGAGATAGGTAGCAGGTTTGGGCACTAGAATGTGCATGGGAGCATTGAGGTCTGGGAGATCTTCGAAGTGGATGTATTCGTGGAATGTGGCATTAAATGGACCTAGTGTGGCATTGTTAGGGTCAAAGTCATTTAGAACATTGTTGATGGTTGGTGGAGGTGTTGATTGACAAAAAAGCTGGTAAAATTTAAGAGTGTTCAGTTCCTGTCATCGTTCAGCACAGTAAAGAAAGTGAGTTCACATAAAAATGTGATGGAAGGGCAATGTAGAGGTTGGGCTTCATGGCAGTCCTATTCAGATGAAACCAGATGGGAACCTTAAGTGACTACAACTGAGTCAACATATTGGAGGAGCATTGTCATAACAAGAAATAATAACAAAATACCTGCTTTTAGGATTTTATATTCTAGAAGGGCCTCTGATTCTCATGTCAAATAGAATGCAGAATCACATATGCCTATTGCTGACCCACCACCTCTTCTAGTCATTTCAGAGACCCTGCCATCCATACCTGCACCTATACAAAGTCCTATTGGCATTAGAGCACATTTACCTTGCAGAACATGCCAATAATTGTATGAATAATTGAGGCTGAGCCCTACTCAGCTTGTGAATGACTCTAACAATGAGGAAGCTAATCTGATTTAGTGCATGAGCATCACTACTGCACACCCTAGGTTATTCTATGAGGTAATAAAGTAAGATAGCTCCTTGAAGTGAAGATAGACAATACCCAATAAGCCAGCTGCTCACAAATCAAATGGGACCTGGACTCTGATTTCTTACCTAAAGGATACCAGGTACAGTCAGTTAGGAATCAGTTAGGACTTGCTCTTAGATTATCTACTCTAACTACAGTAAGGTGCAAAACTATTGCAATATTGAATCCCAAACCAGGGTATGCAGTTTCCTGCAATCACCTATGGGAATTACACTTCACTTTGGTGAGAACAAATAATGTACATACTCTTGGCTATGACGTTGTCCCCAGGGTCATGTGCTTTGATTCACATGCCATAAAGATACATACATTTCAAAACTGCAATACTATTGCAATAATTTTGCACCTTTTGTTGAGTATATTGAAATCAAGTGCTATGTGGTTATATTTGGTCATACAAACAAAGATACACATACTAGGATAATGTCTGAGTTTCAAATAGTTTCACACATCTTTGTTTTCAACCACAACCATCATGAGATTAACCATTTCTACTCAGAAACATACTATTTTCTCTATGCTTGATACTGGTCAATCTGTCAACTTTATTGCATCTACTATTGGTCTTCATCCATCTACCATATCTGGAATACACTCCAAAGAGTGTTCTGAGCTTCAGAATGCCACTGGGAGTCATCCATCCAAACTTTCCTTTGCCAATATTTGCTATGCCATTTGTCTTATCTCTTCTAAGAAGGTAGAGAATGCTGTCTAGGTGATCAAGGCACTCAGTAATGTAGTCAACTCTGCTTTCACAGTATGCAGATACCTGAAGAAGACAGACATGAAAGCTGTGGTTAAGTCAAAATGGCCTCTTTTTTTATCTAAGCATTGCAAGGCTTATCTAGACTTTGCTTATGCTCATAAAGATTAGACTCTAAAGGACTGGAAGAAGGTGGTATGGTCTGATGAGGCCAAAATCAATTACTCAGTGTCAGATGGATGAAAGTGGGTGTGGAAAAAGGCAGGGAAATGGTTTAGTAATAGGCTGGTAGAAGGTAAAGTTAAGTTTGAAGATGGTTCTTTAAAGATATGGAAGTATACTGTATAACTTGGTAGGGAGTTGGCTATGCTACCAATATTGATAGTAGAATGAATAGAGACCTTTCCCTTCAGATTCTGAAGGATAAATTGCTAGATTCTTTGTAGTTTTATGGTCTTGATCCTTCTAACACTATCTTTCAGCAGAACAATGACCCCAAGCATATCTGGTGAAGGACTGGCTTTAGAAGCAGGATTTTTGTACTATGGTATGGCCTGCACAGTCTTCTGACCTCAAACCCATTGATCATCTCTAGGGTTATCTCAAAAGTGCTTATATAAAAATTTTGAAAGATGAGCTTCAGCAAACTCTGAAGTATTATGATCTTAATCCTCCTTTCAGCAAGATAATTGGCTAATACATTATTTACTAGGTATTATACTAGTTATGTTGTGATATATTACATCTAGGTAAGCTTGTCAGCATCAGTATTGTCCTTTGCTAATTTGTGCTGATATAGCATCCAATGTCTTTGACATAATAACTGATACATTACTTGTAAGCTGATACATCACACAAAGATAAGCTAGCCTAGCATTTACCCTTGCAGAATTTCCAGTGAGCTAATATATCACATATACTTGCCTGACAATACAACTAATACAAACCCATTCTGGTGATAAATATATTATAGCAAGCTTACTGTGCTTAGCTTACATATATGCTCATCCAATGATACAACTGAAAATTTTATTGGTAGCCTGGAGCTGCCAAGGACATTGCTTCTTACATCTCTACTTCCTAGGTGTGCTGTATGTATGCCTATGATGTTATGTGTCACATATGGTGACAGTGCTATTGCAATTTTCTTAATCCTAAAAACCAGGTTTCCACTAGTTTTAACATACAATGAGTGGGGTAGTCTTATGCAAGTGTTGTGAAACCACAAGGACTTGACTAAATAAACAAAGAAACAATAACAAGGGTCTGTAGACAGTGAACTAGGTTAGCAAGAATGATGAAAGGAGTAGTAAACACTTAATCAGGCCTAGGAGATCACTCTAGTAGGGGTAACAAAGTGGATAAGACTAAGGGTACTCAGTCATAATGTGTTTACCTTTATATATATAAGAGTATGTGCACAGATCATGCTGTGTTGTATTTGGGGTAGATATGAGAAGAGTAGAAGCTAAAAATAAGTGGAAGATAAGAAGATAAGGATATGAGATATGAATTATAGGGTTTGGACTGAAGGTCTAGCAGTAATTATGTGATATGTTATCTCATAATCATGTGCCACTAATCACATGACTTGAGAGTGAAGAGTTTCTAAGTCCCAAGAGAGATACAAGTGCCAGTAGAATCAACTGCTATCTGAGAATGGAAGAAATGATTTGATTGTGGCTAGGATGGCCAGCAACTAGAGAGTCATGAAAGAAAGAAATGAGTTTGGTGTGTAAAGTGGAAGGAATGAAAATGATCTTGTTGCAATTGCAGAAAACATATTCTATAGAATAGAATTTGTACTGGTCAATAGCATCTACACTCAGTTGTTTAGAAGTGAGTGTGAGTTTGGATTTGAAGTTAAAAATAAGAGAAGTGGAGGAGATGACATTAACACTGGTGGAACCAAAACCATCAGTGCCATACTCAAAGGAAGTAAGGGAGGCAGTGGGAATGAGGGTGGGCAGGGTGATCTGCTTGATAATGAGTTGAGTAATTTAGTTGTGGAGATGTATTGTGAAGGGGGAGTTAGAGTAGTTAAATAAAATGACACTGATAGTGCTGTGATAGTCTGCATTAACCTGTCATCCCATTTAAGCACAATACTATCAATATATGACCTTCTGCATATGAGGTACAATGCAAGTGATGAAGATATATTGCACAATATGAAGGTCACTAAGTATTAGGAAACAACATTCTGAATACTTCCTATCTATTGGCTCAGACATTGGGTCAGTGCAAAATCATCACTCAAATTGTTTTACAGGTAACTGAACTGTGGCATATAGGATATTCTTATTCTTGTGTCATGGCTCTCATGCATAGCACAGGATAAAGTGGACACTTAGCTGTATCATTGCAGCAAATAGATGGCATACCTAGCTATGGTGTGTATCCAGTTTCAACTGCTCAATATTGTATCTCAATACATTTCAGCTATCTCCCATTTAAACCAATAGAATCAATTGTAAGCTATTGGTCCTCACTCAGATCACAGCTGTTCTATGAGGGCTCAACATCACCAATTTAGTTGTGTATAAAATATCAGCATTCTGCTGATATCTGTGCAGTCTTGTACTTGACCTCAAGGTCATCTCATAATATACCACTTATTTTAAATCCAATTGCAACCTAATTGTTACATTTCCTAGCAAGCTTGTCTAAAACATCATAGTTTTCTTTGAACTGTTGATTTGAACAGTAATATTAATTGTCTCGGACTTAGACCACATTACAAATCTGACAGAAAGTAGACATGGCCCAATTTGTGATTGGTGCTTGATATAATTGCCAACTTCCACAGCAATGGAAAATGGTTGTTTCTAGTTAGGCATACTCCATGCAAATGGACCTGTGGAAATTTTTATCTATTTACAAATAAACCTCTTTGTATATATTTGTTTATTGTATTTGCTATTGGTCTTTATATGTTTGGACATTAATTATCATAAGATGAGGATGGACACATATATACAAATGAATAGAAAAACAAATGGTTGTGTTTATTCTTATTCTTATTGGTAAATAGGAGTGCTAGTAAGTTAAAAGGTTCAATTCCCAGATCTATAGATTGACTAGGTCTAGGCTTTATATGTAGGGCTATGGAATAACATAATTAATGAAACACACACTATTCTATATATGGCATGCAATAGACTATATTTAAATGCCTGATGATTGTCCCTACTTTTTTTGTATCTGTTTGATAGGTGAGTCATCTTGGGTCCTTGCCAGGGAGCTAATACCATACCACTACCACCACAGCCTTACCAATGTCCCATATTGTCAGTGATACATCAATGTTCAACAGATTCCTCTATTCTTTGGCCTCATCATCTCTAAAAGATGAGCAGAACTCCTCAAGTTTCCACTAAACATAGAACTTGTTCTCTCTGATGCTATTGTTAGCTTGGCCATAAATGGACAGATTCAGGAGGTAATAACTACATACTACTATCTACTGCTATATTGGTTTGCACAGAGGTAGGATATATTAGCAATGCTAGTAAACTGGACAGCTAACAAATTGAAGGAGTTCAAACAGGTCCAGGACACCACTGTTGTGCATGTAGAGTACATGCAGAGGGTATTGAATAGGATAGCCAAGCCTTTATTTACCACCTCAATGGCATAATCATAAACAAAGTGCATTGCTGGGTAAGATATACATTGCCATATACTCCATGGTCATGTCCAAAGCCCAAGAAACTTGAAAGTTATGGTTATAGTGAACTGCAGAGGTTGCTTTGATGTGCTGGCCTTATAGGTCAATGAGGTCAGCATACTTGTCATCTGATTGAAATGAATGAGGTATGAAGCTTTTAAGAACCATAATCAATATATCTTGTAAAAAGTGGCTGCTAAGATAAACAGGAAAAAGTAAGGTCCATTTGGTTATGGTGCTGTTAATGCTGATGGCCATTTTTCTTATCTTTGAGGTAGCTGGAAAGAGTGTGGATGAAGATATATATATGGCATAGAAAAGGGAGGGTAGCTTGATGCCCTATATAATAAGCATGACAATAAGCCAGAGAACTCCAAGGTAGAATGTAGCTAGTTTTGCCAAAAAGGCAAAAAGGGCTCAAATGCGCTCTTATCCAGCCTTGGCCTTTTGCTTTGCTTTGGCATTGGCTAGGCAAAGCAACTGATCCACTATAAACAAGTCTCTTATCTCCCCAGTTGCTACATCATAGTGATACTAAAGCCTAGCAAGTTGGAAATCCCTAGAAAAAGCCATAGATCAGCATAATAGATCAGCATAGTGCAGATAGAATGCTGTGGTTGTCTTTCAGCCAAAATTTGACTGCTAAAACAGGGTTGGATATTAGATCAGCAAAGGATTTTGAAGGATGTTGTAAATTTTGTCAATTATAGGATTCTCATTTAGATACTTCTAGAGAAGTTCACCTTGGGGTTCAAAAGAAACCTTCCTAGGAGGAAAGTCTTCCTTCCAGAAGAACAGAAACTGAAGTAGATTTGAATTACATCAAAAGAAGACAGACACAAAAGGAAAAGGAGAACTCATTAGATCAACACAGTCCAAAGAGAAGATTTTGTTTATGAGATTACATGGATGAACTGATACTAGAGCAACAGACTAACATTGTCACCAACAATGATCACCTTTTTTCATAGGATAAAATGGGATCTGAGAATTCCAAGTGAAGTCAAAATGAAGATGGTAATATAAATATTGAGAAAACTGTCCAGATTTAAGATTTAGATGAATTAGATATAAATATGGTGGATTATTCCTTTCAGTGCTGCTCCTTTTTCTAATATCTTGGACTCAGAAGCTAAAGTGTTTGAAAGACAAGAACCATTGCTCTTGCAATGAGACCCTTTGCCTCTTTAAAGTGAGATGTGGAAGAAAAGAAAAATAAAGTTGTTTTATCTTTGGGAGGTTTAGTTTTGAGCAATACTCATGTTAATATTTTGGATTCTACTCTTCCTTCATCTTACCACCTACCCCTTACACACAAACCAAAGAGTTTCACTCTTCTGCTCTCATGTTTCATATATACTTTACAATAAGAGAAGAATCAATGCAGAAGGGATTACTTACCTAAAAAGAGAACATACAAAGGACATGTTTCTATATGTGATAGTGGTAGTACATATAAAGTAACTGATCCAGACATGGAAATGTACCATGAGAAGGAATTCAACCAATACTTGGCTATTATATCAAAGCAAATATGCTTCAGAGTGACAAGAAGTCTACTTTTTAGCCAATCTCATTGAATAATTAACAACAAATGTACAAATCACCTATCTCTGTTTATCAAAAATTTCATACATCTAGGCATAGAAGTACATACTGCTTTGCTAATGGATCTAAGGTGTCCATACACAGCCCTAGAACTATACTCATCCAACAGATAAATAAAGGATTTACTCTTTCTATAGTTTGTCTAGAAAAAGTGTAGTACACTTCTGACTCTGCTCATCCATTACTTTTAGTACCTTCTCTTGCTGGTCATGGCTATCACTGTGAGATTAATCAATCTGCATCATGTATCTGAGACAAAAGAGAATGCAGAGTGATACAGGCCACTGCCTTATCTCCTGCTAATAATCTGCACTGGTTTTAGTCTGAAGTGATTACTCCAGATTGTGGATATATAGCCTTTTTTACAAATGATAAGTCATATCTTATCTGGCATCAATGTTTTGGCCACATCTTTAAAAATTGTTTGCACCATATGCATATCCACCTTTCCAGTGTATTACCCTCCTCATAACTAACTCCCTTTGAAGGGTTGTTCCTTAGAAAATATGCTAGATTACTCATTTTCTACTTTTGATAGGCAAGGCATCCTGTCCCCTTGCTTTGGTGCATATGGATCTTATTTTGTCCTTTTCTAGTTGAATCTTGCTCTTGTGCTAGGTTTGTTCTTACTTTTATTGATGATTATTCTGGATACACCTTACTATCCTTCTTGCAGGCCAAATCAGGTTGTCTCCACAACATAGTTTCTTGGGCTGAGACTTTCATTGATCACATGTTTGCCTCTGTATGTTTGAATTATAGGGGAGAAATTTATGGGTTATGAGTTTCAGGCATTCTTCACTTCCAGAGGTGTCACTCATCAGATTTCTATCCCTCATACACCTTAGCAGAATGGTTGTGCTAAGAGATTTAATAGAACCATTATGGAAAAGGCAAAGCAATCTTTAGTATATCAGGTAATGGTTAGGACCATGCAGAACCACATAGAATTGTCAGCTAGCACTAACTGATTCTCTGAAGTTGTGTCAGCATACTTGCCTTCCTAAAGCATTCTGACAAGACATTGTAGAGACATTAGTATATTTGTACAATAGACAATCTATGCATTGTCATGACTGGAAAAGTCCTATAGATGTATTCAATAGGAAGAAACCTGATCTATCATACTTCAGAGTATTCAGATGTTGAGTATATGTTTTTATTCCTCAAGAACAATAGCTGGATAAACTGTTTTCCAAATCTAAAAAAAATAACATTTATAGAGTATGAACCTAACACAAAAGGTTAGTGCTTTTGGTCAAAATAAAAGCATAGAGTCATTGTTGCTATTAAAGGTACATTTAATAAGAATCATTTTCTGCACTATTCCAGAAACCAAGAAGATGAACCTGCCCTATTCCTATTAATAACAACAGAGTGAATGATGACATTCAGGATCAACCAGACCCTGAATCACCTATACATCATGTTTACATATCTACTATTATGGTAATTCTCCAGATCCAAATCAATGGACAACTTAACAAACACCTCCAAGATCTGAACCTTCTCTTCATTTCAGTTCAGATTCTAATCCAAGTCCTCCATCTTCAAGAATGCCCTTTACACCAACATGTCCAGATGTAAGAAGACCTAAACTAAATATAGGATATTGGAATGACATTGAGGATCATCATCAGCACAAAAGGTCCCTAGTCTCCAATTCGCAGACAACTAGTTAGTACCTGATACCTATATCTTCTCATTGCAAAGAGTGTAATTGGTTCTGAGAGGACCATAAGAAATCATGTTCTAGAACAAAGAAAGTGTGTATAGAGAGAGTTCCAAGGGCACAGGGAAAAGATTCTAGCTGAAGTCACGGATCTATGGAAGAATCAGTTGATACTAGGGTATACGTGGTTAAAAAATCACAATCCCAAAATAGATTGGCCTACCAGTATCTTTATCATAGATAAGTGCATTATCTGCTATTCGCTAGAATACCTTAGAACATTCTAGGAATGTACATAGATATAAACATCTCTGTACGTATTTAAGGAGAGCCTTTACGGCTCATCTTATCCTAATGAGTTATCTTCTAATTTGTTCTATCTGCTCTCTAAAGCAAGATACTTGGTTTCACCAATGCTTCATCTATTCCAAGTGAGTGTTCCCACTTGAGACTATATTCTACTCCTCTTTCCCTTGCATAACACTTTGAGGTACTACTTGTACTTCGAAAAGATGGGAATATCCCTGATCTCCCTCACATCATTGTTTGCCTTGTCAACCTCAAGGATCAATGGCAATGTGAGATGGAACAGTTTTTTATCCCTTCTTCCTTCAATATCCTCCCTTACATTGGCAAGCTTAAGAATTGATCCAGTTGGTGGACTATGCTGTATAAACACAGCATTCAGCCCAATCTTCAATGGATAGTCCTTGTCACTGTTTCTATAAGTCTCACATCTACTGCCATTTACATTTCTTCTATCTCTTTGTCATTTAACAGGCTATCCAAGACAATGCAACATGTGTTTTCCATACTGGACTTTAGTAAAAGCTAAGGCAGGGAGGGCAATACCTAATGCATGCTACGAGATCAAGTTCCCCATAACCATTTATAGGTGCAATTACTCATTCTTCATCATGGATAAGGCTCATTCTGCTTATAAGCATAATGGAGCACACTTGGCTGCTCATGCATTGCAAGAATGCTCAACCCTCCATGACAGTGACACTGATCATGACTAAGCCTCTAGTGTGTATATTCAAGAAATGATCAACTTCCAGGATTTGTTTATCGTAGGATAGCTTCTTGGCATACAATCATTCTTCAACTATGAAGAATTCCAGACGTTGAACCAAGAGGTAAATCATGCAACATGTCATGACAATCAGGCATTGCATGATATGGGTGAGGAAGGTTCTATTCTTTATGGTATGCTTACGGGTTCACACAATCCTGAGGCTCCTGATCTTGAATTCCAAGGTGCTATGCTTGAGAACGGTTTGTTTCATACATGATTTGTCGCATAATTAATTCACTTAATTTCAAGGGAAAGAAGATTTTTGGCCTGCACCCCTATATTGAGCATGTCCTATGACTCAAGATATACAACTGGGAGATGAATGCACTTAGGGACTTTGCGAAAGACATCGTGAAAGATAATCCAATATCAGCTGCAGATATGTGCAAGGTGAGTATGGTTATACTTTCAGTTTATTCATGTCTACCACTACCACCTATGATGATCACCACGTACTCCCATTGTGTCATGGTGGCCATCCATGGATGGCTGTTGTTGTATGCACATATGGCATCACGTGACTTCAGATGTCGTGTTGTGATGGCTGTCCCACAATAGTCACTCTGTGCTGTGTGCCCTATCATTTTCTAATGCGGTTGAACGAGAATGTTTATATGTTAACTTGAATTCATTATTCTACAGCACTTTTATATTGAGTTTCATAGATCAATGCTTCATTCCTGTTTGGGCCCAAAGACGACCGACTGCTAGAAAAAACCTGCCTCACTGGAAGCTTGGCAATTAGGTAATGAATAAACCATCAAACTAGATATGCTAGTCCAGGTCATCAAGTATCATTTCAAAGAGGATGGAAAGTATCTATTAACCATAAATAGTGATGGGAAAACACTTATTTGAAATGATGATTACTCTAACAACACTGCAACATATGCCGAGTGCAACCGGATTGTTGTGTATGCTGCATTTCCCTCCTTCAACCAAGTGATTTTGGACGTAAGTACTCTTGACCACTCAATATAGTTGATTATTCATTCTTGTACAAGATCTTCGATCTGTACAGTATCAAGGCTGTCAAACTGAATGGTTCCTTATCAATGAAATGTCAACTGGAATCACTATTAGCATTCTGGTTGTCAACCAAGGATTGTGGTCCTCACATCCTTATTTTGTCCAATGTCAGCGTCATCAGTTTAAATCTCGCTTGTGCCAATATTATGGTCATTTTCATAAGTCATTTTCTATTCCATGATGAAGTTTACTGAGTTGCATCTATTATGTTAGGATACTATGTGGTCAGCACTCAATCCGGTCCCTCAGCAAAAGCAAGTACACATTTATTGACTGATCATGCTCTGAACTCCTAATGTATTCCTCGACAATACAATATCTCATTTGACAAAGGATAGATCACTCCATGTTCGTAGGTTGTGATTATGAAATCTGTACGTCCTCACTTGTTTCCCATTTAATTGATACACTATTCTGTCTTTGTAGAGGACATTTTTCAAGGTGAACCAAGTGAGGATTTAGATGACATTCTCTCACTGTCAGGTGCTTTGGACATAACCATAGGCAAAGGTAAAAAACCTCGACGCAGTCCAACCCTATTATTGTCAGTGACAACGCCAATATTGCACTTGACAATTCTCTCATTGCAAAGCCACTAAAAGGTCATAACAAACAAGGCATGAAGAAGTCCACCATTAAGTCCCCTCAAACAGGGGAAAAACGACCACCTAATAATCTACTTTTGGTAGTAAACTAGTTTGCTGTAGGATGCAACCTACCAAAAGTAGATGCAACCTACCAAAACATGGATGCAACCTACCAAAGGGTGAATGCAACCTACCAAAGTGTGGATAGAATCAGTTGACATTTTTGGTGTTGCCAGGAATCTTAGATGCAACCTACCAAAGGGTGGATACAACCTACCAAGGTGTGGATAGAATCAGTTAACGTTTTTAGTGTTGCCAGAAATCTTAGATGCAACTTACCAAAGTCTGGATGCAACCTTGCTTATGAGAATATCATACGTTAATATCCTTGACACCAATAGATGCAACCTACCAAAGAGTAGATGCAACCTATTGAAGTTTGAACACAATCTGTCAATGTTTTTGGCATTGCCAGAAATCTTGGATGCAACCTACTAAAGTTTAAACACAATCCATCAATGTTTTTGCCATTGCAAGAAATCTTGGATGCAACCTACCAAAGTATGGATGCAACCTTGCCTGCAAGAATCCTATACATTTTATAACATTTTTTCTAAATAGGTTCAGGTTCAGGAAGGTTTAGTTAACTTTTCAGCCTGAAATAGGCATAAGACTCACACAGTCACAGCAGACAAGCTAATCTAGGTATTTGTAACTATGATCAACAATGACATACCTGGTGCACCAAATGTGTGAGAACCCTTCATCATTCAATGCAAGAACTATATTTGTGTGATGACAAATCAGCCTATAGCACCTCATGATTTGCGTGATGCAACATTGTGTCATATTGTGCTGATTTTGAAATGCTCTAACCACATAAAGCTATCATGCACCATGATGCTGCAGTCATAGTGCAGTAATATATGGTGTTGATACAGTGTGCCCAGATTATACTATGATATGTGGCGAGATGTGACAAGTTGTCGCATCTCGCAGATTCTCATGCTGATAAGGACATGCACCTTCTTCCACTATGATACTTGGCAAGATCTGACATGTCATCGCATCATCGCATCTTATGGATATCAATACTCATAATGATGCTGAATAGAATGACAATTTCCTACATATCCATTTTTGATGCAGCTTGACAATTTATTTAATAAGTTGATTACAACAACTATGAGTCCTACAAGTTCACCACAGGTATCTGACACAAGTTGCATGGCTACACAAGGGCCAAAGCCCTTTAATGGCACTTGTCGAAAGTGCAGCCAGCCCAGACACAAGCCAAAACAATGCCTACAAGTCGAGAATAGTCCCAAAAGTCCTCTAGCTGACAGGAGAGGCAGTGGGAGATGTCACCAGTGAAAACACAGGACAAGGAACTCTCATTGAGTCAGACCGCAGGAACTCAGGCTGACAGGTCAGCAGGTTGCTAAGAAGACCACTAATGAGCCCATACCAAACGCAACAAGTACTGGGCTAGCAGTGCCAGTGAACAAGTTGGATGATCCACCAGATGAGCTGCTCAACAAATAAGTCAGCAAAGGAGCTGGAGAGGTTGACAAAACTGCCAAAACTGTAAAAACAGCATGTGAAAGAGTTGAAAAGACTTACCACGAGACCCAAGAAGATGAGTTGAAAATTCCACAGTCAAGACGGACACTATGGGACAGGAGATCAAGCAAAGAGGGCCGAGAGTTGACAACAGGCTATGAGATCGCAGCAGGTGATGACATTGAGGGTAGAGAGGTTGATGAGAAGTCTTATATGACCAGCAACAACCATTATTGAGTGCATGAGCACATTGATGAGCTACAATGGAGTCAAGTGGATACATATAGTAGTGAAGAGACTCACCAGACTAGCAGCATGATGCTTCAAAATGTCGGTAATGACGAAACTGATCATGAACTTAAGTGCATCATGGACAAACTCATCAAATTGATCATGAATGTATCTACAAAGCCCTCCAATGCAGCCAAAAGTGCACGAATGGGTATGGGCATGGAACAGATCAAAGAAGTTGAGATGGTGGAACCAAAGGTATTCAGATGATCCAGCAAGGATGCTGAAACAACAGGAGGCAACAGCAATAAGAGCTGTTAATCAAACAAGCTCAAGGTCAAGCCTGAGGGTGAGATCATTGCCAAATGCAACAACAGCATCACAAATGGAATTGTGGACATGGAAGGCAGTGACAAGGTTGGTGGAGATCTCCACAGTGAGGAGACCGAGGGGGAGAGTGAGGGTAGTACAATGGCATGTACCTGATCAACTATGGCTGTCGACAGGGTTCATCAGCATACCCCAACTAATAATAACAACATACCTGACAGTCTACCAAGTCTACCCATACCTCCTAAATCACCTGACAAAGGTCCTGCATGAGCAAACGAGCCCCCAAGCTTAGAGCTTAAGGAGGAGTGGCAAGGACATGCAGATCAAGTTGTTGCACTTGCTGTGGATGAAGTTGATGTGTCTGGAGCATTTAGGCATAACAAGGATCCTAGGAATGGGCCTAAGGAGCTGTCAAACAGGTTAGAATGGCTGTGCAAACAGCTGGAGCAAAAAGGTAGTGAAAACTCACCTTGGGGAGCTCGAGTTAAGCTAGACAAACCGGATCACAAAAGGAACCCACCAGGCAACTTACTCAGTGCCCAGAAATGCCCTGGAGGTGATAGGAACAGCTATAATGATACCGCAAAGGTGCCAGATCGAAGTACAGGTTTAGAAGATGATAAAGGCAACCTAAGTGATTTAGCCAATCAGATTGAAATGTATCATAATGAGGACATACCAGAGGGTCCCAACAGTGTTCCTAAATGTGCCCAATGTGAAGCTGAAACAGTGATTTATATGTCCAGGAGGTGACTTAGGGAAAAGGCTCAAGTTAGCCAACCAAATCAAGCCAGAACGTGATAGGAACATATCAAACAGATCCCACAACATGCCAAAGCATCCCCAAAGCAAAGGGAACAAATCTGGAAGCAACATGAAGGTGAAACAGGTACCATGCTAAGAGGGTCATTAGGAGACTATGACAAATTGGAAGATAGCAAGAGCTGTGGACCACACGGAAATGATGCGAATCACTCACCAGATATCCAAGGAAGTTACCATAGGGACAGGGATGTGCACAATAGTGATGTAAAGTTGGAATGTCGAGTTACCATGCCAGGAGGCAAGGTAGAGGTGAAGGCCAAGTCAAGAGGTGGCAAGGGTGATGGAATATGCTGAAATGGTGTGGATAGAGCTCAAATGAATGTGGATCAAGCTGGATCAATAGCACAACAAGCAGTGCACACCATAACTCAAAACAAGTCAAGATAATATTACTAGCTGAAAGCAAGCTAGATGAGCAAGGGTGGCACATACAAGTGAAATGCAACACACCAAGGCCATCTATGGCACTCCACCAGCACTCCAGATGTCCTACAGACCACCCTGATCCACCACGTCAATGAGGACTATTGAAAACACAATCTAGAAGGGTCAGCAAACATATATCAACTTATCAAGGCAAACAGTCAAGTCAAGGCCAAACCCAGCCAATCAGATGCACTAAAGATGTTGTATATGGATCATAGGAGTTGCAGCTCCAAGGTGCAGAATGCGAGCACGACAACATCTGAGGTGATCAAAAACAATCAGGTACACCTAGCATTATACCCGAGGTGCAATTCACCACTGACATAAGCACAGACATGGCACTACATGGACATATGGACACTGTGCACATTGATGCTATATGGACACAACACAGTCATTTCAATGGAAACCTTTTACAGGTAGTGTTAGGTTTTGAAGTCATCCGGTATGTGGTGGTACAGCCATTGCATTACTTAATTATGTAGTCACATTAGTGGGTCTCAAGGCCAGCACTAGTTGATTAAACTAGTTGCTCACCTAATCAACACTTGACCTTTGCTGATGCAGTGAGGCTAAGCTCTGATCAAAATTGACTTGTTGAAATCTACCCACTACCCAAGCACAGCACATCCCTTGCTGCTTTCCATCTGCCAGTGTCCTCTGCCAGTATGTCTAAGCAGAGTTCCTATACTTGGGCCAAGAGCCATTCCCCAATTGCTTATAGTCCTGCCAGTCCTTCACCTTCCTCCCTTGCTACTGACCCAAATATAAACAACCTTAAGGTGCCATTGATTCGCTGGGACAGGGATTGTGCTGCATGCATCACATGCCTTATTCTATAGTTAAAGGAGAATGAGAGTGCATGGATCAAAATCTTTTCCAACTTTATACAAGATGCTAAAGATTCTAACCAGAAAAAAAGAGGCATCTTCCTATTCCAGAAATCATTTTTGCAAACGACAACAACAATGATATTCAACACTTCTCCCAGGTCCATCCTGATGTCTTCATCAAGAAGATTGACCACTGTATCAAAGTAAGTTTTTACAGCTTGAATCTCAAGTAGTAGTATACTAATAACTTGGGCATTTTTTAGTTTACAAATAGCATACAACGCTAAGAACAAGAAGCTTGGCCAGACTGATGTGGAGAGGATCTACAAGGAGTTGCAACATGATCCATTGAAGATAAATTTACTAGATGGGTACTTTGCTCTTAATACAAGTGGAGCTGTTAAATACATATAACATTTGATAGCTACCATCATAGAGTCTTTTCCGTGGTGGCCAGACCTCCATGGATTCTGGAGGACAAACCCAGACTTCAATACAACACCATCTGTTGCAGATTCTGGTCAAGACCTTAAGGGAGAGGTGCTTGCCAACTTTCAACTTGGAAACACTAGCAGTGGTCCTAGCTCTGCAAATGAAACAGAGCAAGACAATTGGCCTAGGGCTCATCCCAGGCCACTTTATTTGTCTAGTCCTGATAGTGCTACACATATCTCACCTGTGCTTCACCTAGATGCATCTGAGTTTCATCTAGATCCACCTTCATTTCATCTAGGCTCATCTGGATCTTTAAGCTTCGCAGCATCCACTAGCAGCAGGTCTGCTGTGGATACCCAAGATGTATTTTCAACGTGGTTCAACATGGACATGAATATTGACATTGACAGCATTGACATCTCTGCTACCACCACCTCTAAGTCACCTGCCATTCTGCCCCCACCCTCAATCCATTCATCCTACTCTTTACTCCCTGCTCATTTGAGCCATTTGCCATCTTTGCAAGATGGCGCCTCTTTCCTCACTTTAGCTTTGTCTAGTGGTATCATGCGATGCTGTTTTTGCCTGTGCTTCTATCTCCGCCCTCTATTCGCTCATTTTACTCCTTGCTGGTGCCCACAATTTCCCCCACCTACTTAAGTCACTTACTGTCTCTCAGCAATTCTCTCTTGGCTTCAGGTTCTCCCCATTCATCAAGTGACTTGGTTTCTTTGTGACACAGTATGCGTAGCCCAACACCATTCTCATTCTGTGGTAGTGCCTTATGTATTGTTCCTTCCTGTCCCCATTCCCATAGCAAAATCACCTTTCCCCGTGACTTCAATAATGAAGAACACTCCACTAGGCCCTCAACTTGGCCTTTCACACCATCTATTTCATATGAATCTGGCTCATCACAGTTGCACCACTCTCTTGGTGGTGGTGTTTGTAGCATTCCTGGATGCTTCTTACCTGTTCCATCAGTGGTATCATTTGACCAACAATCCTACCATACCATATCCACCCCCCTCCCACCTCAATAGTTGAGGCATTCACTGGCACGAGTGGCTCGTGCCAGTCCACAAAGCAAATATGCACACCCACTGCAGCTACCCATACATCTACCATGGACATGTTTGTCACACAAGCTGATGAACTAATCAGGCATGGTACAATGATTGCAGATCAGCAACACTAAGAGAAGGTGCTTCATCATGAGGCACTCTACCACAACAAGGTTGCTGAACAGGAACACCAAGAACGGATGGCCTAACTCAATGTTGAGCAAGCTCAGCACACACAAGATTTTAAGATGAAAATGGCATAGCTAAAGTTGTTGCAACAGCTAGACTGTGAGTTGGAGCTTGCAAAGGTACAGTCATTCTCATCTGGGTGCAAACTTTTTGTCATCATCATCATAATTCTCTAATACTGTCTATATCTTTTGATCACCTGAGTGTTGTATGTACATGCTATATGTTCTATATTATTGTCATATGTACTATGTTCTATGTCATCATCATATGTAACATGTTGTCATTGCTAGGTCATGTTATTATATGCCACTCTTTGTTACACTGTCATCATAATGTACATGATATAGTGATTCTTCTTAGCGCTAGTAGGGAAGCTAGTTTGTGATCTGGTTTAGCAATATGTTGATAACTTGTCTGCAAAAAGCCTGTCCTGTTGATATAGCAAGATCATCATCCACCTCTTGTTCCTCATCCTCATCCTTCTCATTCTGTGAGTTTCCATTATGCTCTTGACCCCAATACTCCTGTTCAAATTCACCCAATATGCTGTTCAACCCAAGCTCCTTTTTAATATCAACAATCAAGTTGTGTAGAATAAAGCAGTAGCGAATCCATGTAATTGTATGGTTCAGATTTCTTTGTGTCTGAATCCAAAAGCATAGATCCACAAGTGATTGGAAATAACCTTTGAGTGAGCCATAAAAATGCTCAGTCCGAATATGTATCTGTAGCTATTAAAATTAGTGTAGAGAAAAATATAAAACTTTCTTACTGATGATAATTTTTTTTTGAATTTTTTTTTTATCAGGACTAAGGCTCCCCCCAATAGGTTTCTTGAATGGTGACACCTAACACACCATGTTTGACAATAATAGGCTGAATCAGCCCAAAGCCACTCATTTGCAGCAAAGAACTGATCAGAAAAGCAGGCAACACGAGTATATTGAAAGGCGCTTGCATCATGCATGCTTCCTGAAAGACCAATGACATAGTCCACAATCTTTAGATTGTGAGGAAGAATAATAATCTAAAATATAATAAATATCAATATTAGCAAAATAAACTCAAAGTAACCTGATTTGTCACAGAATAACATGATTTCCTATCAAAAAAGACATCCTCATAAAGCTCAGAAAGAAATTGAAGGTTGAATCATTAACACATAAAAAGCCTCCCCTCCATTCTGGAATAGATCTGGCCTCTACCCAAGCTTTAGCTCTCTGCTTTTCTGCATAATCATCTTCACAATGAGTAGGATCAAAATGAATGGCATGATTATGTAGTCGCAGAAGTGAAAGCATAACACGTTTGTAGCAATTGTGGATTGTACCAACAGCCACACCTGCCCATTTAGCCATATCTTGCAGTGTTGCAGCATTATCATAGTGTTCTGCTCCATTTAAGAAAATTGCTAGCTGAAACCAGATAGACAATTGCTGGTTGGCTGCATGAGATTCTAGAAGAGGCATGCCATTAGAGCTGGTGTTAAAATTACTGCTAGTGAAAAAGATAGGATGGTGGCAAATCTTCTCAACAAGCTAAATAAAGACTTCAGGAGAAACTCAAAGCTTTTGACAAAAAAGCCAAGGATGATGAATTTTCCACTCTTTGAGAAGATGAATTTGTGGGGCATGAATGGTAGGAATGCAAGTATGAAGAGTGCAAGATTGTTGTACTTTATCAATTCTTGCTAATAGTGCATGTTGGAACTGAGTAACTTCTTCTGATTGGAAAAACAAGATATTGGAGTGGCCTAAGGCTGAGGTAGAATAAGAGGAAGGAGTTGAAGGAGTTGAAGGTGGAATGGATGAGGATGAATCATAAAATGTGTTGGAATTGGACTCAGAGTTTGATATAAGATTAGAATTATTAATTTGAGCCATGAGTGTGTTCCAAAGCTCTGTAGCTTGTGCTGTATTAATGCTGTTTAAAGCTGCTTGAAGGAGGTTCAGGGCTTCTTGATGTGCTGAGAGTCTGGGCATATTGTGGACAGTTGGCTGGAAATAAGGGGATCAACTAGATAGAGGGATCCTATATATTTGACCGATGTTTTTTCCTTTTTTAATAATCTAAATTGCTATGGGCATCTCTAGTAATTTTAAGTGGAGTTTCAATTTGCCACAGAAGCATTGTAGCTAAGCAGCCTTATTATGTAACAAGCTGCTGCAGTGCTATCATCATGGGCATGTCCAATACATTTGGGTGGAGATTTTGCCACATGACCATCTTAGAAATGTGCTATGCAGGTATGCTGTGCTAGGTTTGATTTGTCAGATCACATCATGTTTGGAAATATGCTGTGCAACAGAAGCTTCCGATCATTCAAGCGGAGACCAAAATTATGCATTTTGTTAAAGTTGCCATGCAACTTTTTGAGCATACTAGTAGCATACTAGTAGTTAACTAGTCAGCTTGGCTACTAGTTAAGTACTGTTATTTCTAGTACATTTTTACAAATGGGTTAGCCATTAGAGTAGGTTAGAGTACCATTTCAACATGCAGTTTCACAATATTCACAATTTGCGCATCATATATTGTTTGGTATATGGTCTCAATATATATATATATAATACAAACAATCCAATTGAACAGTCTTTGTATGCACACATCAATTGATCGACTATATGTGCAATATACATGATCATTATGCTTTCTAGCCAATTATGTTGATGAAACAATATAATACTTCATGATGACAATGTTTATATAGTATACTGTATAACACAATACAAAGGAAGTGGTTGTGTCAATTATACAAATCCACACAAATCATGACATATATGATTTGTGCAGATATCATATAAATGGCATACTGACTTCTCAACATAAGATCTAGTGAACTCAAACATGTATGTTTGAATGTGTGAATAATAATTGTGTATGTTGTAACATATATAATCAGATTAAGGCACTGGAATGTGTGATATTTACTTTTGCTGGGATTAAAATAAAATTGAACTGAGATTAAAGTACTACTGTTGGACCAAATTGACCAATCCTTCTACAAAGCAGTCACACACTCATCTTCTAAAACCCACACAATGGCTAAAAAAAAAAAAAAGGTGAACCAAAAACAGCTGTTATGAAATCTGGGAAGAACACAAAAAAGGATCATGGTGTATCTTTTGAGACAGGTACAAGAGTGAGTCAATTATGAGATGAAGTGACTGATTGGATTATGTACAGGGAATGGTTGAATCATCGCTTCTTCTTAACCAGAATAAAGTGACAACCCCCATGTTTATGAGTGCTCACAAAGAGGAGAATGAGAAGGACTGTGATCTGAGTGCAGCATTCATTGGGTATGCACAGTATGATGTCGTCGTCTTTCAAGGTGGAAGGAGTCAATTGTTTCAAAGCATTGAACACAATTCCCCTTGACAACTAGCTGCTGCTGCTGTTGCTACTACTACTGTCAATGATGATGCTTTTATGAGATCACCACCATCACCACCAGGCATGGATCTTGATCATGTACATAGTGTAAAAAAAAAAATACATGCATGTTGTGATGCTAGATCTTGCTATCCATAATAGGTTGCCAGCACAAGATCAATGAGAGATATGGACATCATCATATCACCTGATCCTTTGGAGCCCATATCTCCTATAGATATATATAAAGGCCCTCTCTAATGGTTAGCTAATATCAGACTGTACACAAAAACGTGAATCATTCATTATTTACAGCAGCCAATCACATTGAGTGATCATCTCGAAACACCTGCACCGACAACACCTGGACATGATGCCAGTACCTTGAATCCACTCTCCTCCTCACTGTTCATGTTGGGAATGGTATAAGGGTTAACTGTTGTCTACCCTCTAGGGATTTTATTTTTCCTTAGGTTCTTGGTAAAGATGTCTGTGAATTGTGAATTGGTATTGACATAGTAGAGTTCGATTTCACCATATTCAACAGCTTCATGAATGTAATGCTGTGGAAGGTGAACATATTTAGTTCTATCTTCTTGTGCTGGGTTTGAAGCTAAGAAGATTGCTCCTTGATAGGTATGCTTTTTAGTGGAATCTTGATCTCTCCGAAGAGGTTACATATCCACTGTAAATGTTTAGCGCATTCTGTCATTCCACAATACTTAGATGAAAGCCGAACATGCTTTTGTTGTCTGGAAAGCCAAGAGACAATTCCATTTGCAAGAAACATAGCATACCCAGTTGTTGAATGAGAAGTTTCAACATCTCCTGCTCAATCTGTGTCAGAATAAGCAATGAGACCAGACTTATTACCTGTCGCTGTGTACTTGATACACAACCTCTCAGTGTGTGATAAGTAGCAAGCAATTTGAATCACTTTCTTTTTGCTCAAGTTCAATTGAAAATGTCAGCTTCAAAATGTCCTGAAAAAGGACTCTCACTATGTTTCTGACATGGCTACATGGCCATTCTGTAACTTGACCAGTTTCTTGATGGCTCTCTTGGACAAAGGTAAAAATCCATTTGAGCTTTATAAAGCTACACATGATGTGTGCTGTCACACAACAAAATGGTCGTCATCAAAGGATATGTCGAAACATATGGTTTTTGAGTTTACCCTGAATGATCTCATAGAACATTTTATGATCACCCCCCATAGACCAGTCCAGGCTTATGGTAAGTTTTGGATTGGGCCCTACCTACCCTTCTTCCTTTGACCACACTGTTCTTAGACATGGCCGCTTGAAGCACGTCAAAACCTATTCCAAACCTCATGTCCCTACCACTGTTGATGAATTTGCAAAGGATATTACAAACACAAAAGTGATTAGAGTAGCCCTTGGATTCCCTCTTCCCCATAATAGTCCCTTGGCCATTTCAGTACTTTTTTTTTCTTCCCTCATATCTTGAGTCTAGCAACTCACACACACTTGAGTTTTCTCAACAACAGTTTGGGCCTTTGCTAGGCCCAAACTCAAAATACCATACTGCTTGAGGACAAGCTCCCTCTGAATGTGTGGATTTTCTAGTCCTAATTAGGGTCTCGTGCATCACACAGCAGTTATGACCTATCCCCACCACAATGCAGACAGGGCAAGCACTTTTGCAACCATCATCTCTGGAATGAAGAATTGAGCGGTTATGAGGGTAAATGACAAGTGGCCGGACATTTGAGGGTGGCAGTAGGTGTGGGCTGGACTGGGGTGGTAGTTGTGGCACCTGGCAAGGTCTTTGCAATACTGGGATATTTGAGGACAATAGCAGCTGTGGACTGCAGCCTCTAGATCCTCAGGTAATATGAGGGGCCTCAATGGCCACAGTCTTCTTTATGGGCTGCTTGGTTTGTGCTATGGGAGTTGTGAAAGGAAGAGGCGCATCTAATCGGACTCAGAGTCTGAGTCAGAGACTACTAGTAGTACACACTGGTAACCACATGTGACCAGATCATGTGTAATGCATGTGCAGTGGACTCAAGACTTGTGGGAAGCATGGCATTGCGTTGAATCACAACTTGTATGGAAGTGAAATGGATGGTGACAGAGAAAAGGACATGACCATAGCAGGGCCTCAGTTCGTCAGTCACAAATTCGCCAACTACCTCAGTGCAAGCTGCATCAACAAGTCAGTCATCATTGGGCAAGTCTGGCCAGCTGGCACATCAGCACTCCCTAAGCATGAGTGCTCAGCCTGAGTGGGTAGGAATTTACGGCAAGTGCTATACAAGTGTTACTCCAGCCCAATCAGCTGACACAGATGCAATCAAGGTAGACTGTACTATATACCCTTCCTTGGGTGATGCTTCATTAAATATGATTAGGTTGCAGGAAGTGTAGTCCGTGGTAACCTTACTGAAAGTAGAGTAAGCCATTCTATCCTACTCCCTTGGAAATCATGAGCACATGACAGATTGCGTGAATGACAGAGTGCAATGCTTCATACTCTTCATCATACAATCAACATCCAAGAAGGAAATGTGAAGGCACCAGAAGCACGGTAGCTTCATTATTCCTCTGCAGTATGTCTCTAACAATAAATGTCTCTGAGCAGCCATGAGTGTCCGCATTCCAGAGATTATTGGCCATACTAACCTTCCATTCAAGGAAGTGGCAAATGAATTAAAGTATAAGCTAAGACATCTTTGAGAACAGAATGAAGCATTGAAGACCAGACTTGATAATGCCGAGAAGCGGACAGAGAATAGCGTTGCATTGCTACAAGCCCTTAAGATTGAGTTTTCCCGCCAAGAGGGCATGTTACAAGTTATGCTAAATGAAAAGAAAGGAGCAAGCACGAAGCACCCCTTATGGAGCTTCCTCGAAAGACTGCTATACATGAGAACCGGCTAAGCGACCGGCTGTGGCCAAAGCTGGGGGTTACAAGCAAGAGGTGGCAATCCCGAAGGTACACTGGGCTGAGCTAGGAGAAATCGTAAAGAGATCAGCAGACCAAGCTATGACTATCTCTCGCTGATACAACAATGCACTATCAGGAGTCCTGTGCCAGCGTTATGGGCGTGTATTGGAGCTGCCGGCCGCCTCATGGATGATGCCCTCAGTTCACTTGTGAGAATTGTTTGCGGAGAAGGCAAACTGCTCCCACTCTGGGCCGATGATTGCCAGGTGGCAGTGGAGACCTTTCTTGTCCACCTTGCCTTTGGAGAACATCTCGAAAGCAGTCTGTCCGACCTGCAAAATGGTCACCTTACTGGTCAGTACCACTCAGATGATGTGGTCATCGAGAAACATGAAGAGCCGGATGACAAGTCTGTCATCTTATATGTGGCCGATCCATGCACTGCGTCTGACTGGAAAAGCTGCCTTAATGACTCTCTCGCAGCATTACAAGCCATTTGCCTTCAAAAGTTCACATAACACACCACCCTTGGACCTGCCAGGCACTCCAAGAAAAGCCACCCTTTGCCTGTCAAACTGAATCTGAGGAGATTGACACCTTGATCCACATAAACGCCCTTAAGGAAGAACCTGCCAAAGAAGCTCAACCAGAAACCCTCATTCTGAAAGTGTTTCATAAGTATCTAAGCACTTTTTCCAAAAAGGAATCCGAATGGATGCTGGTCCACAAACCATGGGACCATGCCATTGATCTCGAGGACACATTGAAATTAAAAAAGGGTCATTTAATCCCGCTCTCCACCACTGAACAGAAGGAAGTATTGAAGTTCATAGATGATCAGCCAAGCAAAGGATACATCCGGCCATCTAAATCCAAACAAACATCACCAGTCTTCTTTGTCCCCAAAAGGATGGATGTAAGCAGATGGTACCAGGACTATCGCTACATCAACGAACACACGTTGAAGAACAACTACCCATTGCCATTGATCTCTCAATTAGTCGCACAGCTAGAGTCGCGCTCCTGACTGGTCTTAGGACTCTGGTGACGGGAGAGACACAAACCAGGGTCCGTGGGCGTCACCACAGGCTTGCAATCGCCCATATTGAAGCGGGCGAGCATTTCCATGCAATACTACCGCTGTGAGATGGTCAGGGAGCGCTTGACATGGTTGCGATCGATTTTGATACCCGGGATCTCGGTGGTAGGCCCCAAGTCACACAGTTTGAAGTGTTGGGATAGTTCTGCGATGGTCTGCTTCATCGTCTCGAGGGATTTGCATGCAAATGTCACATCGTCGACAAACACAGGGAGGATACGCTGGACATCACCTCGGACATAGATATAGACAGTGGCGTCCGAGTAGATCTGTGAGAATCCCATGGACTCGAGAGTGGTGCGCATCTTGCGATTCCAGCGATTTCCACCTTGTGTCGTGCCATAGAGCGCCTTCTTCAGCAAACAGACCAGTTCCCTGCGATCTCCCTCGACAAATCCTGCTGGCTGCTCCATGTAGACGTCACAGTCCATTTCCCCGTTGAGATACGCATGGGAGATGTCCACTGACCATAGATGGAGGTCTTGGAGCGCAGCCAGCGCAAGAATGACACGGAGGGTTGGAAGACGCACTGTGGGGGCAAACTGTTAGAGGTGTGTTGCGCACTGTGCGCATTTTGGTGAATGCGCCACATTGTGGCGCATATTTGTTGTTGTATCCTAGCTAGTTATATAGTCGGAGTTCCACAGTCAGCGCTTCTTCAGTTCTGACTGTGGACTCCAGGTATGTGCACTCCATACTATCTATAATATCAGTTCTGACTGTGGACTCCAGGTGTGCGATCCCAGCTGTTTAACACAAACACCTCGAGGTACTCGAATCCAGGACGTTGGGGAAGCCCCGGGCGACTACACGTCCCTTGTAGCGTTCGAAGGAGCCATCGACATGGAACTTCTTGGTAAACACCCACTTGGATCCGATTACCGACTTGTGGGCTGCCAGTTGTTCCAACGAGGCCTATCTCCACTCAGCAGCATCCTCTCGTTGCATTGACTCCTGGAACGACGTAGGGTGGGAAGCACTTGCAGTGAAGCAGTGGGTCAGATCAGCTTCCTCGTTGTCAGAGTACTCTGCATCATCCACTAGCTGAGCAGGGCTCAGTGTCCACCATTTGCGTGGTGGTCGTTGGCGTGTTCTGCGAGGTAAACGTGCTCCAATGCCAAAGCCTGTAGAGCCTCAGACACGGAAGTGGGACGCATCCGGTTTGCGTCCATGCCACAATTCGAACGGGATAACATTGTCCACAGCCGCTGTACGGCAACAATTCCAGACGTGGACGAGCGCAGCCAGCGCCTCACCCCAAAAGCCCATGGCCAGACCTGATTCTGCCAACATGGCAGTGATGCGCTCAGAAAGCACGCGATTGGCACGCTCAGCAACGCCATTCTGCTGCGGACGCGCCCGGACAGTGTGCTGGCGTTCAACGCCGCACTGATTAGTGAATTCGAACATTGCATTGCATTGCTCATGTACTCGCCACCCTTGTCGTCTCGAAGGGTTTTTGATGCGTCGTTCAGTCTGGTTCTCTGCAAATGCCTTGAACTGCTTGAATGCGTCGAAAACGTCCGATTTCGCACGAATGGGCAATACGAATCGATATCTCAAGTAATCGTCGATGAATGTGACCCAGTAGCGATAGCCAGAGAATGTTCGATACGGAACCTGATGCACATCTGAATGTACCAGCTCAAGGGGACGAGAGGCGCGATTCTGAGACGTGGTGAATGGGTTTGCACGCATTTTGCCAGCGAGGCATGGTTCCCAAAGGGGATCAGGTGCAGACTTGCTGTCAATGCGCATACCAGTGACCAGGTTGCGCTCCATGAATGACTTGATGTCAGGTGTATTGTGGTGCGCAAATCAGCGATGCCAGACTGCCAGATCGAGTGGAACAGTAGT
>JBBPQR010000032.1:0-28019 GCA_038092615.1 Boletus sphaerocystis | reverse complement strand
ACTACAGCGGCCCCTCGAACATGGCGCAGACATCGTCTACGACAGCGCTACTAAATACTTGTCTGGTCATCACGACCTCATGGCTGGCGTCATCACTTGCAACAGGGACGACATTGCAAAGGTAATCTCATTTCCCCTGATATCCCTTTCACTCACCCCCCACAATCTCAGAAAATCGCATTCAACATCAATGCGACTGGTAATGCCCTCACTCCTTTTGATTCCTTTCTTCTTCTTCGAGGAACAAAAACACTCTCACTCCGCCTCTCACAACAATCACAAACCGCAACACTCGTCGCAAACTACCTTGATTCCCTTGGATTCCCTACCTTTTATCCTGGCCTCCCCAATCATCCCAACCGCGACGTCCTCGAACGCATTTCCACTGGTTATGGTGCAGTCTTGAGTTTTACTACAGGCGACAAGGACGTCAGCGAACGCATCGTTGCCGGCACACGGTTGTGGTCCGTCAGTGTCAGCTTTGGCTGCGTCAATTCGTTGATTAGCATGCCCTGTGCCATGTCGTACGTCACCTTCTCTTTCTCGTCTTTTTTTAACTCATGTAATTCCATTCTATAGACATGCTTCTATTCCTGCAGCAACTCGTGCAGCGCGTGGTCTCCCCGAAGATCTCATTCGCCTTTGCGTTGGAATCGAAGATCCATCGGATCTACTCGACGACCTTGAGCGTGCCCTCATCGATGCAGGTGCTGTTCGTCGAGCCCCCCAGGGCATCGAACGGGTACGCACGACCATCAACGAAGCTGTTGCAAAGTTGGCCTTGGAGCAGAGCGAAACCCTTCAGCCATACGAGAGACAATGGACCGTTTCCTCCCCCGGCAAAGTTATCTTGTTCGGAGAGCATGCTGTCGTATATGGTGTACCAGCCCTTGCTGCTTCTGTGTCTCTCCGGTGCTACGCTATCGCTACACCTCATCGCGGGACTTCGAGTCATACTGTCGGTGTGCACTTCGTGGACATCGACGCGGACGACAAGGGAGGGTTCAGGTACCAGTGGGACTTAAGTGACCTGCCTTGGCAAGCTGTTTCTAGTGAGTCGTAATATATACATCTTCTCAGTCCTACCCACCTTTTCCGCCGTGCGATCAGCCGCCTCTCAAGCCAGCGAGGTTCCTCTCGATCTCGAGCTTCTCGATGAAATATCCAGAGTTGCGCTTCCAGAGGCATTGGGGTCTCACGCACGCCAAGCCAGTCTTGCATTCTTGTATCTATACATGATCTTTGCCAAGGACTTTGAAAGCACTACCAGGTGCGGTTCCTCACTTTAGAGAATGCACCTACTGACGCATTCTCTTCATTGCAATCATAGACCATCGTTTACTTTGACCTTTCGTGCTACTCTTCCTGTAGGTGCTGGACTTGGATCTTCGGCAGCATTTTCGGTATGCACAACCACCGCGCTCATGTTGATTACTGGTCGCATCTCTCCACCTGATTCCCGTTCAAGTTCCTCGCTTCAAGAACTTGACAGACTTCCCAAGTCTCTCGCGGACACTGTCAATGTTTACGCCTTCCTTTCCGAAAAGATCCTACATGGCAACCCCAGTGGTGTGGACAATTCAGTTGCTGTCTATGGTGGGGGACTACTGTATACGAAATCCATACCAAGTGAAGGCAAGGAAGGAGGGATGGTTCCTATCAAGGGGTTCGTCAACTCTACCACGCATCAATCATTACTATTAGTGCTCACCACGTGCCCCAGGTTTACATCACACCGTTTTCTCCTTACGGACACTCGTGTCTCTCGAAATACGAAAGAACTCGTAGGCAGCGTCGGCAAGCAGAAGGTAGAAGAACCAGCGAGGGTCGAAAAGGTATTGAGTGATATCCAGCGGGTAGTCGAAATAGCCAGCAGTGTGCTATCAGGATCGGGGAGTAACGAGAGCCTGGCGGTGCGTCATCTGTTTGTAGCTTGCGCCCTCGTCTCTGATGCCGAGGTGTTTCAGACTCTTATCGACGAAAACCACAGACTCCTTGATCAACTCCATGTCTCACATCCATCATTGGAGGCTGTGCGACGTATCACTAGTGCGGATCCATACAACCTCGTCACCAAGTTGACAGGCGCAGGAGGTGGAGGATGCGCTGTGACGCTTATACCAGAGGGTCAGTGTTCACTATTCTTTCCGTTGCAAGGGACACTCCCCTTCCCCAACTACTCCTCGTCCTTGTGACTTGCACAGACTGACGGCGCTCGTCCAGACTTTTCTTCATCCAAGTTGACCTCTCTCATCTCTGCGCTCGAATCCGAAAAGTATACGTCGGAGACGTTCAAAACATACCTCACGGAAGTGGGGGGACCTGGACTCGGGATACTCTCCCGATCCGCGAGTGCGTCGGACCTCCCCACGCCCCCCGGACATGGGGACACGCTCGAAACGACGTTGGCGGACACGCCCAAAGCAGAGCTTAGAGGATGGTTGGAAGCCTTGGGCAAGTGGGCCTATGTGTAAATCCAGTCGACTTGCCGTTCATCCGGCCTCGCCTCAAAACGCTATCCGCTCGTCGTGTAGTTCTATGCTTCATCTCACTAGTATCGCTATGCTTAAATGTACTTTACAAGCCCTGAACGTTGCTCGCCGTCATACCGCCTCTGACACACCCAAGCCTGTATATCAATACATTCCAAAAGGAATCAACTCGGAATACCAATAAAGGTGTGGATACATGGGAAACAGAATTAAGAAGCTCGGGTGTACAAGAGAACAATCAACGAAGTGGGTAGGACACGGCAAGCACGAGATCAGATGTGGTCGCTGCGGTGGCGAGACATGAGGGACTAATGCAAGTAGTCATCGTTCATGAGAAGATCGATACAGTGGAATGATGGTCACGTCAACGAGGCCCATGATGACAGATGGAAGATGAAAAAGTGTCCCAAAAAAATCTAGCAGGTGGTTGAATCCGTCATTGAATGTCCGGTCGTGCATGGATGTTGCTTGTGTGGGTATATTGTGAATGTGACGAGTGCACTGGATCAAGTGAGGCCCAGTTTGTGGAACATGTCATCTAACGTTTTGAATGCGACAGGTTTAACCAGGCTGCACGTCGTGTCAGGTCCAGAGAACTCGTATCAATGGGAGGGGGAACGCACTATCCGTCCATCCCAGCCTCGAATGCTTTCCGCTTATCTTCAAGCGAGGACATGCCTGTCAGCGCCAGGATCACGCTCGACCGCTGACTTGAACGAGCGCGCTCAATTTGGCGAATCTGAAGCGTAGCGCCAACTCCTATCAAGTAATGAGTGGCGATAAGATAGCACTACGAAAAATAGTTACCATCGAGGACTGGCATGGACAAATCCAATAGTACCACGCTAAGCAATATAAGTCGGGGCGCCTGACGACAAGAGCGACCACTCACTCGAATGGGCCATCAGCCTGGAAGATCTCAACTCCCTGACGACCGTCTACAGCCTCACGATATTCAAAGCCCTTCAAAAGCGTTTTAAAAAATCGCCATACGTCCGCGATCCCGCGTACCTTTTTGGTGAGCCACTTGGCACTATCTCGCAAGTCAGCAGATACGGGCACGACCAAAGATATCACCCACAGCAAGCTGCGAAGAATGTTATTGTCTTCTACAACCAATATCTTTCGTTGTGGTTTGGTCGACTCGACAGATCCGACCGATGCTTTGAGTAAGGTCCCGCCAGCATCGACCGCAAGCGTTGAGGAGTTGATGTTCGGTATCATCACTGTTTGTTCACTATCCGTAGGTCGAAAAGCAATGTCCTTCTCTAACTCTGGTGATATAGAGATGGTAACGCCGGAAAGGCTTGTGGATAGCAGAGTTGGTTGGTCTCGCAGGTTGTCGATGCTCCCACGTCGGTGCTTCTCGATAGTAGATTCCGAGTAATCGCCCGCGAAGATGGTTGACTGAAGAGCAACACTGTCTTCAGAACTCAAGCTCAAGCTAGTGAAATTTGGCGTGCGATGCTGTCGTCGTTGTCTTGCTCGGAGAAGTTGCTTCAGGGCTGTACGAAGTCGGAAGGGTCCACCGGGTTTGTGCACGATGCGACAAAAGCCACCATTGTTCTCATACGCGTTGCAAATGCCCATTATGCGAGGGCTTCCCCGACTTGAGGAAAGAATGATGAACGAACGATGGTTGTCCATCTTCTCCAGGGCAGTGCTAATGGGTGACGGGTCCTCGTTAAGAATGACGATGTCACCGAGCTCGGCACCCTCTCTCTGGGGCGTGAAACCCCACCAAGTGATGAGGTATTTGCGGAGAACTTCGCTGAGAAGCTGAACGCCACGACCTCGTTTCTTGAAGCCAAGAAAGGAGATTATTGGTGGTCGTGATTTGTCGTCAAAGAAAAATGGGTCTTGAATGTTGCTCGAGCCTTCTTCAGGTATTTCGGCCTCAAAGACCACTTTAAGATCTGTGCCCACGTTCTCCTCACTGACTACCTCTACTTTGCCAGCGACGCTCGGGGATCGGACGATGCTGTTCACGATCGCAAGTCCCAACCCCGTGCCAGCCTGTAGGGGATTCTCCTGCGAGAACGGATGGAACAGGTGGTTCTAATGGTAGTGAATGAATGACGGATTTCTACCCTCGGGTGGAGGAACTAACTTTGAGAAAATTTTGACTGATACCTTTTCCGGTATCGCTCACACAGAGCTCAACCTTGACCGTGTTGTTCACGATATCCTCGGGCGGAGAGAGTTGCTTGAGTGACACATGAATGTAGCCATTCTGTATGCAACAGATGAGCGACGACGCGAAGAGTCGATGATGATCCACCCACTGAAGTAAACTTGAGGCTGTTCCCAAACAAATTCATCAGTACTCGGCGTATGCCGCCTTTGTCGCACTTTAGTATCCATCCCTACAATTTCGTTCTCAGAAAAATGCGTTTGGGTCCATTACGATGAACTTACTCCTTCGCGATGATCAATATCGACGACGATCTCGACGCTCTGCGAAGACGCTGGAGCAGTCATGACGCTCGAAGCTCGCTGGTTCGAATTGGGTGCATATACGCTACCTATCTCAGAACCTCGAGATGAGTTGCGTGCGCAATAGCCGATCCATGATCCGTCAATTGCTTCCTCGACGAGTTGTTCCAAGTCCACTCTGATATCAATTGTCATGTGAACTTCAATTCTGCGAAATTTCAGATGACATACCTTGTCCGGTTGATGACATTGTCAACACCGCCGGACTTCATGTTCCCACTGAGCTTCGTGAAATCCAACACGTGGTTCACGGTTTCCACGAGTGATGTACCGCATGCCTGGACAGTGTGCAAAAAGGACGTCTGACCGTGGTTCAATGAGGTGTCAGCCAATAATTCCGCAGCTGCCAATATCTACAATGACACCTCAGTCGAGTATCACGCAAAAGGGAAAATTGCAACGTACTCCATGAAGTGGTGTTCGCAGTTCATGGGATATACTCAATACTAGTGAGATATTGGTAGATAGAATGGCGTAATGGTGACTTACTTCGATATAAATAAGCTTTTTGCCTGGTCCGCAAGCATCATCCGTCGCTTTAACACGGCGGAGAGGATAATTACACCTGATATAATATTAGCCATGTTCATGCGCACACACGGTACAGTACCAATTGCACGCAGATAGGAGAGTTCGTGACCTTCCAACTACATCGACGATGTAAACAAAATGACATTCGCAAATATCCATTACTTACAAAACGCCGTGAAGGATCGCAGGCATTGTAGGCGCAGATCAGGGCGAAAGGTCGTTTGTCAATATTGAAGACAGGAACCGCTTTATCGCGTAAATGGGTAGCTGACCACTAAAAAGAGTTGAGTCACTCACTTAAAGCAAACTGTATATGAGTTGGCATAAACGGGCGAAAGCAAACTGGTAAGATTCCTTCTGAAATCTTGCCGTCTGGGAACTGCTCAAAGAATGCGTTAAGCTTGCTTTGCTCGTCGGCGGTAAGTGTCCGTGAAGTGGCGCGTGTCTGAGCGTTACCATGGTGCATTACCACCGACACAGTTGCTTCCGCACTGAGTGTTTCGAGTACCTCGCAGTGCGAAACATCCATGACAAGGACTTCTTCGACATCCAACGTACGCTTCACAAGCTTGGCTGCACGGTCATATACTTTGTCCATGGACACCGAGGCGTACATATCGGCATTCTGGGATCCTTGTTGGTCGATCTCGAGACATTCTCTACTAAAATGTTCCATCTAGAGACGCATTACGGAGATGCCTCGATGTCAGATAAAAGGTCTCACAGATGTTTGAATCTTGTCTCGTATGCGAAGTTGGATCTGCGGAAAGCGTCAATGAAAATGTAGGGTATTTTGAAAACGACTGAACCTTGTCTCTCCACAGCTCCATCTCACGCATCACAACAGCCTTGATAACAGCAGTCAACATCGCAAGGGGAACTAATCATTTTACCTACCGCGAATTCTTTGAGAGTATGTCGTTGACGAGGCGAGAAATCTGGCCTCGGTGAATCGTCAATTATGGCCAGGCTATCACTAGATAAGCTACGTGTGGCAGAACATTGACATGCATTACCTGCCAATATTATACCCTTCCTGGGTCCGCAGTGGTGCACCCGCATAAAACCGAGTGTGGGGACTCCCAGTCACAAATGGCTAAATTGGCATCAACGATCGGGGACACAAGTGCTGGCAGCGTTCTCACGCACGTGCTTCGAGAAGCGCCAATCTGTTAATGTGTCCAAAACGACGGTAGGCTCGTCACAACTGCGAGATATCAACAAGACGCACAGCGATAACAATGTACCAACTTACCGCTGCAGAATGCTGTGTGCGCAAAATGAAGTCGTTCGAGGGCAACGCGTGAACGATGCTCCGCCTGTAATATTGAGTGAGAAACTAGCGAGGATATGATTGCACTACACGTACATTGGGACTTAAACCATCTATTAACCAAAAGTTAGTAGGATGTCGCATCAGATTAATATAGATGCCATACTGCTCTGTGCCATCCACAAGTGAGATATACACGCTTCTTGTATTGAATACAAGCTTGGCCAAGTGAGCAATCCGATCGAAATTGATATCGGGTGCAGTATTCCAGATGTTAAATCTGATTGCAACTCGTCAATGTGTTGCTATTGAAGTGCTCGTATGCAGTGTGTACTTACTTGTAGAGTGCACGTCTTCGTTCGAGTTCATCTGGAGGATTAGGGGGAGCAAGATATCCCAGCTCCAGAAACATTTGCTCCTCCTTCGCGGCACGTCCCATCCTGTAGCTGCTTACAGTTTCGGAGACTGATCGTCCGCCGGGAAATCTTCTCTCCGAGGCAATTGAGATTGGCAAAGGAGAAGACGTTTGGCGAGTAAGACATATTCTACGCGGTAAGGCCGGAGCGGTGAACACCTCGATATTGAGAGGCTCATTGTCTCGTTGAATATTTACATATTCTTGCCATACACTAGGGACGTCGGGGCTGGTGCGGGGATCAATGTCCACAGTGTTGGCACGGGAGTTGGACGCGGTGAAGTAATCTTCCTCGGGCTGTTCGTCCGGCGATTGTCGTGGCAAAGGTGCAGAGGCAGGTGGGATCAAGGTGCCCCATGGTGGATCTATAAAGGCCCGAGCATCGCCACCTGGGGTAGAGCGTGTTGGCGACACGGGATTTGAGCTCTGGATCGTTGACAGACGATCAATTTCGTCGTCCACGTCCTGAGTCCCCTCCCAGAAACTACCCAAGCGAGTTTTGCGGTTGTTGCCGGGGGTTCCGGGATTAATTGGGGGGCTATATTCAGGCGCATGAGCTCCGGGAATGGCAGCATGTACACCACGCATAGGGTCGGTGAGCTCATGTTCGGGAGACGGTAATGCAAGGGGAGATATGTTCACTCTGGCGGCAGCCCAACGCATGGTAGCTGCGGTGGTAGTCGCGTCTGGAGTTAGAGCCAAGCTCTGTGTGCCATCGAGAGAAAGCTGCATTGCATGGCCGGTCGTTTGCCTGAGATCGTTGAACGATTTACGGAAGCGACGGCCGATTAATGAAACGGGTGGTGGAGGAAGCTTCGAGAAGTGTTTCTCAGGGGAGACTGTGAGATGATTCTTGACTTCCTTGTCGCTGGCTGAGTCGGAGGTGGGTGACAAGAAGACAGGGTTTCCGGGGAGCAGGGACTCAGGGGAGGGTGCAACACACTGGCTTGATTTGTTGAGAGGTGTGGCCGCGGGAAGGTCCGAGGATGGGGTGTGCGTGGTGGGCCAGGTAGGATCAAATACGAAGCGCGGGGGATGTGGTGTTCGGTGGGGGTTCCAGTGGCCTACCGCGTAAGCAGCCATGAAGGAGACCCAGTCATAGTCGGAGGTTGTGGAGTCAGTCGTGTGGACTGGACCGTCTGTTGGTCAGTGCCAGGGTAGGGGGAGACGGAGCGATGCATACCGCTCATGGTGTCACAGCGGGAGATGTCGCCGTCGGTGGGCTGGGAGATGTGGGTTGCGGGTGAGTGGGGGAGAGAGCGCACATACCTGGGTGGGTGGGCCGGGGATGAGGAAGGGTAGGATGGGGGTGGGCATCTGAAAGGCGTGATCGTGGAGGAGAGTGAGTGCTCGCTTTGGATCATTATCTGGGATTGGCATGATCACGTGGATTGTTTTACGAGCATAGTGAGGGGGAAAGAACGGACAAGGGCGCAAGACATACCAGACCACACGGTGGAGCGACTGACGCAAATGACAACACCGCAAATACATTCCCCACTACCACTACCCGGTCACATGACCTACACCTCCACGACAACAAGCATGCTCCACATGTACAGCGGTAATGTCAAATTATCGTTCTGCTCTGACAGTGCTTCCAATACCGACGATAATACCGCAACAACCCCGTACCGTATCATCTAGATCCGTGCCGTCAGCATCATCAATCAACACACCCTCATTCGACATGCGCACCGAGAACCGCTCCGTAAGCCCAAACACGCGCAGAACCCATGCGCACACGATGACGGACGTCGCAAACGCAACGCTCCCTTCGATCGTCTTGGACGAATTTGCCGACCATCGGCGCTTCCCAATCCGTTTTCCCACGATTGACGCGAGCGCGTCCCCCACGCCCAGCACAAGAATGCCCGTATACATCAGAATATGCGACGGCCTATCGTCTCCACTCAGCATCGATCTATCCACACACCACAAGTACTCACCCTTCAAGCCATACCGAACCTGCGCATCCCGTCAGCAGATAAAAGTGGCTCAAAATCGCCGTCCCGCGATCCTTGTGGTCCAGGAACTCGTTCATGAACAGATGCACCGCCGCACCGAATGGATAAATGGCAAAGTACCGCACATATTCCGCAAATATGAACAGCGAAAATGCTGCACTAAATGACAAGTGTGTAAATGCCGGCTGTGCCACTCGTTAGCAGCACGCATGACGCAAAAGTAGGCACGACTGACGTCAACAGCCACACCGGGCAAAAACATAACCACCGCCAACGCATGGAAGAACTTGCGACGAGCATTCATACTCAGCGTTGGAACGTGCTTGTCCGCAGCGTCCAGTAAATCCGTTGCCACCTGCGTCCCATTAGGCAAATTTGGAAGGTTTGGCAGGTTTGCAAACGCCAGCCCTAATCCTGCCGTTGGGGATGTCACAGATGCGTCTGCGGATCTCTGGATTTGGATCGTTGGCGTCAACAGCGTCCCATTTTCTCCCAAGTTCGAAGCGTTCCGTGTCTTATACCTCCGAGACCTTGACAACTGTCGATTCCACGACGCAACACTTATACTACCCAGCAGTGCCCAGTACCCCAACAGAAGCGGCCGGGTCCACTTTCTCTTGCCCTGGAGAATCCAAAAGATTACCCACAACCACGGGTCACGTTTGCCGAGGCACAACCACGTCCATGACCCGATAAGTGCAGCAACAATCACGACCGTGCCAACATAGAATCCGGCAGCGAGCGCTCGTCGATGTCTGGGCTTTTCGTCGGGAAATCTGAGCCGACGAACAGGTCGCTGCGCTATGTGGCGAGATAACGCGAGCAGAGGAGAAAGCAGAAACCCGGTGAGCAATGATCCGGCTATGAGGGCAACTTGGAAAATGAGAAGGGGTGTTGGGAGGCGATAGGTCTTGATGAAGACCATCCTCTTTGGCCACAACTGGGTCGGGTATAATCAGCATTCTTCATTTGTGGTCCGCCGTTCACTTACCCGTGCGGTCGTGAGGTTGAGCAATTCCGTACCCAAAGACAAACCACCAAAGCATACAAGCGCAAGCTCACCAAGAGTGAAACCTCCATGAGCCAATCGTAAAGCGACATATAGGCAAAACTGAAAGAACACGGAGCCCACAACGATATCGAGATAGCTAAGGTCTGCCCACTTGGGTAAGCCGATCGCATAACAAATCAGAAAGTGCTTACTCTGCCACAGGTTAATATTGTTGCTCGCAAGCAAATATCTGGCAAAGAGTGCGACAAGAGTGAGGACATACGAATATGTCCAATATATCCAAGTCCGTCGTGCCTCGCTACGTGGTACAGACCCACGCTCCCCTTCAGGCACGTTCCGTGCTCTGCGGTACCTTGCTTCGAACCACGATGAAGAGAAGATCTGGGCCAGGAGAATGAATGAACACAGAGTGGCATAATTGACCAGGCTACGCCTAGACAGTATCAACGCATCTAGAACGGACAATGATGCACGCGCATCTCGAACCAGAGGGGCTTCTATCAGCCAGTCAGGAGGTAGCAGAATGGGGTTGGCTGATGCAGCTTCGCGGAGGGAGATAAACAGGAGAGCAATTGAAATGAGGGGCGCAAATGACAGCCCAGTCAGTGCACCATCATCCGAACAGTCCCTGATTCATATGAGCGGTATGTCAGATCTTTTAGGCATGAGCGCACCTAAAATTTTTTGGCACGCTCATCCACACAAAGCCGAAATGGGTTCTATTTTGAGATGGGCGCGCACCACCACCACCACCACGTCTGCTTTCCCGAGACTCTATGCGAGGGGATGGTGCGCGAACCTCGTCCACATCGGAGGGAGATGGAGTAGGTGCCTTTTTGACAAAAGAGGAGTGACTCCAAATAATATAAATAATGCAGGTGACTATGAGTATGTCTATTTCTGCAAAGAGTGTGCGTAAAGGCATGTTGACAATGTAAAATTCTTACCTGTTGATACTGAAGGGTTAGGGGTGTGCGAGGGCCCGAAAGCCAGAGCCAAAGCCAGTTTCCGGTTTGCATAGAATAGAGACCCAATGAGTAGAATGGATTCCGCCAGACTTCGCGCGTCAGCAGAGAATGTCCAGATTAGGCTAGTGAACAATATCGGGACGTGAAGAGAAATATCCGCGGGAAGAACAGAATATGACATCGGCAGGGTGCGATGACGAGCATGGGGTACAGGGATACTGGTCGTTTGATGAGGGCTCTGACCAGAACTGTTCACTGTACGAATATGCGGAGACCCCGACCGCGTGAATGATTGTCTATGTCCCGCTGTACGGTTCGTCCTCGGTTCTGCAACATGGTCGGCAGATGCGGGACTCAATGTGCGTCCCAAGGGTGACATTTGCTGTTTTTTCTTCCTTACCTCTCGCACTTCTTGCCGTAGACTGTTCAAAACCATGCGACGTCCACGGTCGAGTTCGTCGTCCGTTTCCTCGCCAGCTGTGTCTGAGTCCGAATCATCACTAATTTACCGCGTCAGCGTAACAAACTGCCGACAGAGTAGTCATACCTCGATGACCCAGCATGGTACGTAGAACTCAGGTTGCTACCATCCTGCAGCAATGCATCCGCGCTAAACGAGCTTGGACGCCGCTTAGAAGACCGGACATTAAGGAACGGCCTCCTGGCTGAATCTGCACGCCCAGACGCATTCTTGGCGGATGGTGGTGATGGAGAGGAGACTGAGCGAGGCAGTTTGGCGGATTTCGAGGAGGTGGTCTCGTCTCAAAAGCAGTGCCAGTAGCGGTGCCATAAATAGGCAAAGTCTAACGCGTAAACTCGTACCAACACAAAGTGCTCGTCGCGTCTTGTTCTCCTTCGTCAACCAAATGGCGGACGAAACACGCGTTGTCTACCTCGCAGATGTTGAAACTACCGCGTTATCCACGCGCGATGCGTCCACGACGCCCAACGCGTCACAGGACAAGTCCAACGCGTCTGCGGCTGCTTCAAACCCATTGAAGCGTCAGCGCACGCTCATGGACATGTTTGCCGCTCCAAAGAACTCTCGGTCGGAAAAGACTGGGCAGCCGGAACTAAAGAGGGCAAAGGTGGATACCTTGAACTCATACTCGTCAGGTACTGCCAAATTAAAAGCAGCAGGCTCTTCCGGCCTGCAGCGTCTCAACTTCATTCCGTTCTCCTTGAGTGAATTTATAGAGTCAACTCCAGAAGATCAGAGACACTTGCTCAAGCTTGAATGCGATTGCATGGGCAAGAGCTGGTGAGTATGCTTTTCTACCCCACCTGTTTCCGAGTTCACCCATGACTCGAAACCAATATCATCGCTTTAGGCTCAAGGTCCTCAAGGATGAGATTAAGAAGCCATACTTTATATCCCTGAAGCAATTCCTCTGGGAAGAAGGTGTGAGAGGACCGGATGACGACGTAAGGGGTCTCAAGGTATATCCAACCCGTAAGCTCGTCCCGCTCACCTCTTACGACTCCGGATAATCCGTATTCACTGCGGTGGTAAAGCTCGCAATATCTATTCCTGGTCGAATACTCCGTTGGGCAAGGTCAAAGTCGTTATCGTTGGTCAGGATCCGTATCACGGTCCCAATCAGGCACATGGTAACCCGCTATCGTGCCGTATCACCCGACGTCGAGACTCATGCGAGACCGCTTTGCAGGACTTTGCTTCTCGGTTCCCAAGGGTGTTGCCATACCACCATCTTTACGAAACGTGAGCCATGACCGCCATATACATTAACAGTGCAACTCAGGGAGCATCGTAGATCTATGCGGAAATCAAGGCAGAATATCCCGAATTCAAACCACCCCAACATGGGTAACCATCTGATAAGTCTATACCTTCCGCAACGCTCATAACGGCGTGACCCTCCAGAAATTTAACCACCTGGGCTGAAAATGGAGTCCTCATGCTTAACACGTGTCTGACTGTGAAGGCAAACCAAGCTGGTTCGCATGCCGGAAAGGGCTGGGAGCAATTTACCGATAAGGTCGTCGATGTGGTTGACAAGTACGGCGGCGCAAACTTGGGCGGCCGCAGCGATCCCGATGCACACGGAATCGGACGTGGTGTCGTATTCCTGGCGTGGGGGGCGTGGGCGGGCAAAAGGGTTGCCAAATTGAACAAGGTCAGCGTCTTTTTCCGGTGTTCTTTGCGGATCTGGACCTGATGACCCATCAGACTAAGCACCTGATCCTGGCCAGCGCGGTATGTACCTGGCGGTGGGGTTGCTGCTCCATTCTTCGCTTACTCTATTTGGACTAGCACCCCTCGCCGTTCAGCGCCAACAAAGGATTCTTGGGCAATGGGCATTTCAAGGCAGCCAATGATTGGTTAGAGAAGAAATACGGTGCGGAAGGTAAAGTCGATTGGTGCCAACTGCACACTGCGGCGCCATGATACCCCCATTTGCTTGTGAATGTATATCCATGTGACTGACCATGTGTCCAATCGAAGATCTTGGTGTGGATAAACGATATTGAAATGCGCAAACCCACACTAGATAAATAATAATGTGATTCGGGGTTGTCAAGTGACTCGGACCCTTTGACGCAACAGGCACGCTTGCCAACGAAGCAACCGCAGTGGCTGTGACAGCCAGTTTGATACTTTGTGACTCGAATTACCAACGGTAGCGTAAACCTGCCGTCGTCAACTGAATGAAAAAAAGGTGACGTCGAACAGCCAATTAATAGAAGGCGTAAGAGTAAATAGTGTCGAGAGTACATCTACTACTATAAAGTGAAACCATGCAACCCTGGAGACGCGTTCGCAAACGGTAGTGATACAAAACGTCTTAATCACTCGTGCGTCGACGACGTGATTTGAAAATACGGGAATGTCCGGACAGGAAAGATGAGGATCAGTCATAGCAAGGGAAAAGAAACACGGCATAGGATCAAGGCAATGGATTGACGTGCTTCCCATGTGGGGTATAGTGCGATCGCACGTCATGGATCGCTGGCGGTGGTGAAGACGCTAAACGGGACACATGGTGCGATGGGGGGCTAGGAAGATGAAGATCGCTTCCGAGAGAACGGAAAACCTGCGGCTCCGTATGCGATCGGCGCTGCTGGAACGGTAAACCGTGCTGGATACTGGGGCGTTGGGCGCTGTGTGACGGTTGAGAATGGACGGAAAGCTGAGGCGAATGTGAAGACATGGGACTCTCCCCTGAAAAGGGAGGCTGTTGATAATGATACGAATAATGGCTAGACTCCCGCACGTCACAAAGCAGGTAATTCATGTCGTTGTAGCCGCTCGTTATAGGCCTGTCTGCGGTGTGGGCGTAGTTCGACTGCAGGGCATGGCCAGGAACATTGTTCGAAACGAGGGTACGAGGGGGCATGGGGGTGGAGAAGGTAAATTGCTGAGGACTTTTTTGAGGGACAGTCGAAGGCGCGACGGGTCGCATGTTGTATGCGACCGAGTTTGAAGGAATCTGGGCATTGGCCGATTGCTGGTCGTTCATCATGAACCCCTCGTCCCAGTTACTTCCATCGATGATAGGAGGGGTGCGGAGACTTGTCCCGCCGATGACAGACGGTGATGTGGACTCAGATCTCCTTGGAGACGGAGACTCGCCTATCGGCGAGGAATCGCGGCTTTTGGGAGTGGACTGGGATACCGTAGGATTATCAAGTGTTTTTGGTCTGTCTTTTCCCGTCGGACCTTTGCCGAGTGTTGGGCGGTTAGCTGGGGGCAGGTTCAGTGCTGCTCGCAGACAATTATTCTCTTCCTCCAACTCGGAGACACGCATCTCTAGAGCCTGAAATTGGCGTCGCATAATTGCAAATAGAAAGAATAAAAACACCGCACCTGCAGGTGCGCGGCTCTCCGTGCACGAAATGCTCGTTGTACATCTCTGGCTCTGTTAGGAGGGAGATTGTCGTTTCGTTTTCGCCCACGCTTGGAGGACATTTTGAGAGAATACGAGAGTGCGCAGAGATGCAGGGAAATGCGTATGATGTGACCGGGAGGGGGGAGGTGGTCAAGGAAAGGGAATTCAAGAGAACATATAAAAGGGACCTTCCAAAGTGAACATCGGGGAGGAATCTTTGTTTGTCAAGGATCACATCCGCATAAATGCGGGTTCGATCGGGGTCGGCTGCGGCCCAGACCAGTTTTGGATCTCCGCACAAGCCGCCGTTCCCAGCCGGTCGGCACATGGCATGCATGACCTCCTGTCAATAATCTCGATCAAACAAAGAGAAAAAAAAAAAAAAAAAAGAGACAAAAAATATGACATAAGCATGGCTGAGTCAGAACAAACCCCATTAATGTACCAAGTGCTAGATTAGATGACTACCGTACGTACTCCTCGCCCGGCAGATTTGTTGCAGCGCCCTCCTCTAAGAACCCCCTCGTGTTCATAGCACCCTTTGATTCGGGGGATTTCACGTGCCCAGCACGCTGCTCCACTATGACCTAGTAGGACCTAGTGCAAGGCACAACTGCAGTGCACCCTGGCACGCCAGACAACATGTCCATCCAGAGATCTACATATGGGTGTGGCATGCGATCGGACTATTAGCACCTATCATGATATTCGTATGATTATTGATGCCATTTTCTATGCCCGACCCGACGCCCGAGCTTCCTTTCTTGCGGCTGCTTTATCCTTGTCGCGCTTGGAAAACAGCTTGTGTCGTGGCGCTGCGTCTCGCGCGAGTTTCTTATTTGCCGACTTGTTCTGCTCTACGTACGACATATGCTGGGCGCCGCTCAGTGCAGTAAGTGAACCTGCCGTCCGCTGAGCGCCTGGGAATTTCGTGATACCGAAATCCTTGGAGGTGATCGTCCCAGCAAGGTCACCTTCGGTGGCATTTATGTCTGTTCCAAGCTCGGCCTCGCTTTCGTTGGCCAAGAGGACCGAGGAGATAAGCTCGATCTGCTCATCCTTGGTCTTGTAGACCAAATCCTCCAACTCCTCGAGTCCATCAAGATGGGTAATCACTTTGAACGCGTAACCCTGGTCAATCAGGAATTGCTGCCGTTTGGTGCTGTAAAACATCTCCTGGGTATCCTTGGACACGAGTGAGTAGAAAAAGGCATTGAATCCTTCATCATTACGACGTTTCGCCCGTAGAATGCGACCTGCGCAATGCCGAGTTTAGTTTCGTGACAGATGTCATGGTTGAAACCCTGACCTAATCTCTGCGCCTCTTGTCTTCGTGATCCAAAGTGAGAGCTGATTTGGATGAGACAAGTGGCTTCTGGCAGATCAATTGACGTGTCGCCAACCTGTTGGAACGAACGCATATATGGAAGGCATTGACCTGCCACAAAATAAGATCCTACCTTGGAAAGGAATATCGTATTCACATTCGAGTCGTGTTGGAACCATTGCAAAACTCGCATTCGCTCCACTTGACCGGTACCGCCGTGGATATAAGGCTTTCCCAGCTTTTTTGCGTACGCCTCGAGTTCGATGATCAGCGCAAACACATGCCTCACACACAAGTTACACCTCACCTCCAATGCGTATACATTATCGGAGAACACGATAATCTTGTCACCTCGTGCTTCATGGAACTTGATCAAAAACTGACAGGCTTGGAATTTCTTGGGATTCATGCAATATAAAAGCATCCGTTTGCGGGATTGCTCTCGAAGATACTCTCTGTAGAACTCTGGTGTCATAGGGCACCAGACCTCGGCACACTGAGGCTGCTGAATAATCAAGTATCTTCACGGTTCTCATGCCACGAACCTGAACATTAGCTATGTGACCCTTGGCAGCAAGATCCATCCAGTTGGCTTCGTAAAGTTTCGGCCCAATCATATAGTTGAGGTCCGCAATTTTATCGTCTTCTCTGACGAGTGTCGCTGCAAGGCAGGTACTCAGTCACCTTGCAAAACCGATGCAGAAAAAATATGTTCACCAGTAAGACCAAGCTTTGAATGTGCCTTGATAGTAGTCACAACACGTCGGAACATCGCCGCGGGAACGACATGAACCTCATCTAACAGGATGAACCCCCATTCCCTGGAGGTTAAAAATTCCATCATTTTCTTGGACTCGTGTGATCGATTGTGAGTGTTCGCGACCATTGAGTAGGTCGAAACCACGATGCCGCTGTCTCCGGCAAACTGGGCTGTAATCAGCAATCGTAAGAGGAAACCTGAGAACGACTATCATACCCGCTCCTTCTGATCCGCGGTAAAGATGGCGATTTGTCGATCCGTGACGTTTGACCACTGCATGAACTGCTGCTTCCATTGCATAACAGAGACACTGCATCAGAATGTAAACTGGCACTGAGGTACGCAGTCATGCCACGCCGGACTTACGAAGATGTGCACAGCACCAGACAAGACTTCTTGATTGTGCATGCCGCGGTTATGCCAACAAGGGTCTTTCCTGCACCGCAAGGAAGGACAATGATTCCAGACCTAGCCCGGCTGTTTTGCAGTTATATGATATCCTAAAACTCGTATGAGATCGGGCTTACCCATTTCCAAACATTTTGCTCAGGCTGGTCTCTTGATAAGGACGAATCACCGTTGCGGGTTTCAGATCAATGTCTAGATTGGCATTGATAGTGTCATTTCGGAAATCGTATTCTTCGAGCATAGGGTACTCCAGCTCGTTACAACGCTTCTTTACGTCCTGTAGAAGTGTCAGATCGTGACGTGAATTTAGAGCGGGGAACTAACATCGATTTTCGCGTCGTCTATTTCAAATGCGTGTACGTTGTCATCATCCTCTTCAATGTCATCTGCGATGGGCCGAGTTCAATGCATGGATGATGATAGTGTTTGCGAAAACCTACCACTATCCACCCCAACTATCGACGTGAACAAATCACTGTCTGTTGCAGGAATCCCAGGTGGTCGACTTGCAACACTCTCATCCTTCTTTCTCTCCATGTCTTTGGTACCTGGAATGATAAGGTTGCCCTTTACCGGAGCCTTCGAGATGGTAAAGGTGGCAGCCCGAATGCTGTTGTCGGTTTGCTGAGATGCCACTCGGGCTTCCCGGATAACCTTGTCTTTTAGCAGAAGCTGGAGAGTATCTGGATGACTGCTTTCCACGAAATACTTGTTGTGCTTGAGAACTAGCTTCACTTTGCCATACGACAGAGTACGTTCACGGATAAAATTGATAATACTCTCCGGTACGGGTACCTTGTGCAACTGTCGAATCTGGAGATGGTACAGGTTCAGGGTGACGTACCTTCGACAAACGGTTGAGAACCTAATACTCGGGTCAATAATCAAGTCGAGTAGATGTGTCGACTACCATGCACTGACTGCTATTATATCTTCAGTCTGCAACCCCACTGACACCGCCGCGTACAGAGAATACGACGTGAGTTTGTATTCGTGAATGAATGCCGGTCTAGCGACTTCAATGTAAACGTGTAATATACAGAGTGGTACCTACGCACCTGCTGACAGGTTCGCTGATTGCTACAAGAAAATCCTGTGCTTGCTCCGCAATGGGAGAGAAAGCTTCAAGAATGATATGCCCATCCTCTGGACTAATCCAGAGGGGGCGGGAGGCGTGATCGGGCTTTAAATGTAGCCACGAGAAGTCTTGGGCCATGAATATGTGTGATACTAGGGAATCTTGCTGACGACGATGGGCATCCAGAGAACTCTCCTCGCCAGTAAAGTTTCCCGCACGCCGCGATTCCGCAAGCTTGCGCGTGAGGGCACTGAAGTTGATGGTCGCACCGCGAGGCACAAGGGCGGCATCAGTAGCTGGTTCACTTATATATTCTTCCTCCGCATCGTTATAGTCACCGTCGTCTCCATTGCGTCTCGGCCGTTTCGTTGTGGAGGTAGAGGCCACAGGATCTTGTTCGGAAAGCACGCGTGAATGACAAGGCAGAGCAACGAATATACACTTACCTTCCGCAGCTCGCTTGGTAGCCATTGTCTCTCATACGACCAGTACACCGTCGAGTCACTGTCCAAGGAGTTGCCAGCGTCAGCGAGCTGGCTATAACGATTTGTCAGCAAGTGTCCATTTTGAGCGGAGTCTGTACTTATTATATAATCAGGGAAAGACGAGCGTGGCGAACGTTCGGAGATTCATTTCCATCTTTCTTTCCGTTTCTTTTGTTGTCCATTGCCAGTCATTTTATCTCGGTTGCAATGTGGAAACCCGCAACTCGCGAAGTTACTGGAACCAATGATGGTGAGTCCGCACGAGTTGAACTTTTAGTTCCTCTTCTAACATGCTGCTCAGTTCCGCTTGGAACCCGCCGCCGTTTTGGACCGGCTCCGGTTGAGGAGACCAATCCCCCGCAACTTGCACAACCGTCACCTTCTGCTTACCCTCGTCAGCCCGCTCAGGAACCAGAGATGAGAAGGGGAAAAGAGGATACTCCCGATGGTTCTTCAGGTAAGCCCAGAAGCATTCCACAGCGGCGCTTACAATGTCGTGTCTTCTTCCCTTGCTGTCCGGTGGGATTTTTCTTCTATTCCCTACTTGACCAGCAAGGTCCACTTAGTCCGCTACTTTAGCTACTAACTGATACTAACCTTGACACACCGCAATCTCTTACTCTCACACAGCTGATGCCAATGGTTCCCGCAAGCGGCGTAGCCGTTGGGGCGAAGTCAAGACTGATATTCCTGGGTTGCCAACTGCGATCTCTGCCGCTGGCGTCTCGCAGGCTCAGCTTGACAATTACGCGATCCATCTGCGCCTTGAGGAAATTAACCGAAAACTTAGGTTAAACGATTTTATCCCTCCCGAACGAGAACGGTAAGGATTTTCGGTTATTGCCGTAAGCTTATGTTTATCCAAAATCACAGATCTCCCTCTCCTCCTCCCACTTATGATGGTCATGGACGCCGTACGAATACTCGTGAAGTTCGTTATCGTAAGAAACTGGAAGACGAGCGCATCCGTCTTGTGGATCGCGCCATGAAAAACGATCCTAATTTCCGCCCACCTGTCGAGTACCATCAACAGAAACGTTCCCAACGACCTTCAGAGAAGGTGTATATTCCCGTCAAAGAGTTTCCGGAGATCAATTTCTTCGGACTTTTAGTAGGACCTCGTGGTAACTCGTTGAAGAAGATGGAACGGGAGAGTGGTGCTAAGATTAGCATCCGTGGTAAAGGCAGTGTCAAGGAGGGTAAAGCACGACCAGATCAGTACGCCGATGATGCTGAAGAAGACCTCCATTGTCTCGTCATCGCTGATTCTGAGGAAAAGGTAGTAGCTTGCGTCAAGATGATTAATAGGGTAATCGAGACGGTGAGTTTTTTGTTCGTCATTGATAATGCTTGCATGACGAATGAGTATTGCAGGCAGCCTCCACTCCGGAAGGACAAAACGATCACAAGCGCAACCAGCTTCGCGAGCTCGCCGCTCTGAATGGTACCCTTCGTGACGACGAAAATCAAATCTGCCAAAATTGCGGTGGCCTTGGTCACCGTAAATATGATTGCCCAGAACAGCGCAACTTCACTGCTAATATCATCTGTCGTGTGTGCGGTAGCGCCGGTCACATGGCGCGTGATTGTCAGGTTAACAGGGATCCTAATGCACCTCCTTCCCCTCCCGGCCCACCGGGTGCCCTGTCCAAAGGAGGTTTCGACTCCGAGTACGCTAGCCTGATGGCTGAACTCGGGGAGGGAGGAAAGGGACCTGGTGGAGATGGTGGAAGGGGTCCATGGGGTAGCACTGGAGCGGGTCACGACATCACAGCAGGCGGTTCAAACATTCCTCCGTGGCGCCGGCCAGAGATGTGGCAGTCGAATCAGTATCAAAACTCCGGGTATCGTCCACCTCAAGCTTACGGTAGCGGCTATGGTGGCCAGTACGCTTCTGGGCAATGGGCTGCTGGCAGTTACCCTCCAGGCACCTATGGCCAACAACCCGATTACTCTGCCAGCTATGCGCAATACTATCAACAACAGTATGCCCAACAGCAAATTAGTACCCCGACACACTAGCTTCCACACCTTTCTCGTGGTAATCCTTATATAACTCTTTCCACCCTTCCCGATTCTTCGTCCTGATGGCCCCGGACATTCCTCACCGAGTTCCGTCTAGCACTCTAAGAGCGTAGGGTCTGTACTCACTGCAGCTGACCACAGAGGTTCTTTAGGGATCGTACAGAAAAATGTGATTATTGATTCATTGACAGCGTGTTTTACCTAGCTTTCAATCCCAATCATTCATGTCCATTGATTGTCAGTGTCATTATCAATGTATGCAGCAATCAATCAAGTACTTCGTCTAGTTGTTCGCTTTTTCCTGGAACTCTCTTCATCTCTCTTTCGTTTCCTCGTGAAATTGCCACTGGAATGTGGTACTTGAGCTCCATCAGCGGCGACAAAACACGAGACGAAGAAGCCATTTGTTGCATCTTCATTAGGCGAACAGCGAACAAGTGATGATGCATAATCTGTGAATCAGCATGTTAGATGGTAAGGGGGATTAGGTCTGTCGTTCCCACCTGGCGATTCCAGTTCGTCGGGCAGTCCTCGCCGATACCAACTTGGGAGTACGTCTCTGAAAGGAGCAAGTCTGAAGTTGCGTCTCTCAGCCTCCCCCGACTTCAATGCGTCGCACACCACACGCTCGTTCTCAATGGCATGTATGCTACATGTGGAATAGACGATTCTCTGAACACGTGGAACTGAGTGGGAATCAGCTCGTCGAACCATTTTGGGTGTACAGAAAGAAGTCTTCACCGACATTTCATAGCGTGTTTTAACACCATGAGTTGGAAGGTTGCAAGTTTGTTCAGTCGTTCTTCCTGCTCTCCACTCCCTTCATGCTCTACAGAGAACTTAGATATGCACGGAAGATATGATATTAGCAAATGGCCCACCACTTTCAAGAAGATGGTCTAGTCTGTTGATGATGCCAGAACCACTACAGGATGGATCAAGCAGACTGTCCAAGGTAAGCAAGGAGTCCATCGAACACAGTAATTATAACTGACATGTGGGTAACATTGGCATACTGTTGATCCGAGGGATCGACGTTGAGAAAGTCGATGTTGATGGCCTCCGCATTCTTGCACGAAGCTTTGGCAAGCATGGTCTTAAGTGTAGAAAAGCGTTTCTTGTCTCTTTCAAAGGCATAGAGCTGAGTTCAAACGTGACGTGAGTGACTGGCCGCAGGGACAGTCAAGCGATATTACTTTTCCTTTGCCGCCCATCAAGGCACTTAGATGTGATGTCTTGTTTCCAGGGGCAGCCGTAGCGTCAATGACCGCAGCGTGCTCGTCGCTCGGAGGGGCGAGCACGATCGCGGGAAAGCAGGAAGCCTTATCCTGCAAGATGATCTTCCCCATCTTATATTGGACATCGTTATGGAACTGCGCGTGGGGATTGAAAAGCAAGAGATCAGGGACGTGCTGGTCTCGAGTGAAGGATTTCCTGCAGATGTGTGTCTGAGCCAGGACGCGATAGAAGCGAAACGGAAAACGGACTCTGAAGAAAACGGGTCCGACATTTGAAATCCTTCCTTTTGGTAATAGCGAATAGCTTCATCCGTCGTCCAGAGGAGAGTATTCACTCGGACATAACGCGGTATGCGGGCTAGTCCGAAGTCATCAGATTTCCGATGGCTGATAAAGATGCAAGGTACGTACCTGCTCTCTCGTCACCAGGATGCGCCAACTCCTGATCGGATCTTACACCGCGCTTGATCTTGATGCGCTGCCATTCGCTCCGGAGTCGCGTCTTATGTCGCAGAACCGCCTGCTTTATAGGGCCATCCCCAGCTTGTACACCGCTGGAGAGAAGAACATCGTGCACGAGGACCAGTGCTAAATTGAGTGACGTGATCTTCTTTTCTTCGTTGAGAAGTTTGGAGGTCGTAATCACGTCCGAAAGGACTGCCTTGTCTGTTGCAATTTTTTTTCAGCGTCCTACATCATAGAGCAAGACCGGACATCTAAGCTTACATTTCAGGGTCTCGATAACGAGGGCAGCCGTCCTGGCTCTATTTTTCGCTGGCAGAGTGGACAACAGGCCTTTGATGGACCCTTGTCTCGCATCAAGACGGTCGAGGACTTTGGCAGCTTCAAAGTAAAAGTTCATTGCATAAAGGGTATTCTACCGATACAGTGGGCCCATCAGCCTGTGGAAAAATACAATGTATAGTGAGAAAGGAGGACCTGCAGAATGCAAGAGAGGTTAGCGTGGGTGTCGTAGAACGTAAAAGTGACTCAGATGGATTTTTCGTCAAATCCAGCACGATGCTGGTCGGACAATGTAGATAATATGGACATCACGGTCGCACCGACGAGGACGTGAAACTCACCAGAAGGACAGATTATGTTAGTGACTCAGAAACTGAGTAGGAACCCGAGGCGAGGACAGAAGAATTCGCTTCAAACTCCGTCGTCTTTGCCGTCGCGTCTCCCTAGTAAAAACGCGTACGGCTGACCCTTCTGGTCCATCGTTTCTTTCTCCTCCCAGTAAACGACAGTAAGTGCCCATTTCTCGTTTCCACCTCCAACTCAACATTAACACCAGTGCCTGTTGAAACCGAGCTCTACGAGTTGCTGGGCGTCCCTCCAAGTGCCTCCGAAAGTGAGTCACGTCGGCTTTACAATGTGCCGTCCTCATTGTTTTCCCACTAGATGACATTAAAAAAGCCTACCGAAAAAAAGTACGTAGCCTCATGGACGTCGGAGGAATTTGTGATCTGACAACATCTTAGGCAAAGGAGCATCATCCTGTAAGTGTTTGTCAACTCTTTGCGACCAACACTTCTCACCCGTTTATTCCATCAGGACAAGGTTGGCCTTGAGATTGCATGAATGTAATGTAAACTCATCCCTTCACAGAATCCAAATGACCCAGGAGCAGCACAGAAGTTCCAAGAGATGGCTGCGGCGTTCGTATAACTGTTGTTTTCCCTCGTTTTCATATTTTTAATCGGCGGTGGAACTAGCTATGAAATCCTCAGCGATCCTGATTCAAGAGAGGTTTACGATAAAGAGGGTATGGATGGTTTTGCCGGCCCGGGGGGACAGAACAGTGGTATGCCATCCGATGCCGCCGACATGTTTGCCCAGTTCTTTGGTGGCGGAGCGACATTTTTCGATTTTGCTGGTGGACCAGGCCCTCGTAGACGCAAAGGCGAAGATACCGAAATCCCTTACAAGGTCACGCTCGAAGATCTTTACAATGGCAAGTCGGTCAAGATCAACATGGAAAAGGAGATCATTTGTGGAACGTGCAAAGGGTTAGCACATCGAACCGCACGGGATCACTCTTGTTCATGCCACATTTCCAGATCGGGAGGAAAAGGGAATGCAAAACCCAAAGAGTGTATACAATGCGAAGGCAAAGGATGGGTCTTTACGCAGACTCAGATTGCTCCGTCTAGGTATGGGACGATGCGTGCCAAATGTTCCGAGTGCAATGGCGAAGGGAGCAAGATTCGGGAAAAGGATCGGTATGTGTCGTGCTAGTTATTGGCGATCGGAGCTTACGGCGGCCCAGGTGTAAAAAGTGTAAAGGCGAAAAAACTGTAAAAGAGAAGACACGTCAAGAAATCTTTATCGAGAAAGGCATGCCCGATGGCCATCGTATCGTTCTAGCAGGTGCTGGTGACCAGCAAGTGAGCTACTCAAAACTGTTATGGGCGATGATTGACCATCAAATGAAGCCCGACGTTCCACCTGGAGATGTGATCTTCCGCCTGACGACGATGCCACACGATTCTTTTGAACGCTCCGGAAGTGACTTGCTTGCGAATGTCAAGATCACACTTTCCGAGGCACTTCTTGGCTTCTCTCGTATCTTGATTACTCACCTAGATGGTCGGGGTGTCAGTATCTCGAGTCCACCCGGCAAGATCATTAGACCTGGTCAGACTATCAGGCTGCGTGGTGAGGGCATGCCCTCGTTCAAGAATTCCGACAGGAAGGGTGATCTGTACATTGTTCTTGAGATTGAGATGCCAGATGCAGAATGGCTGAGAAGCATTGACCAAGCGGTGAGCTCATGAACTCTTTCCAAGGATCAAACCCCTGAGATTTTACTTGCAGGCACTTGAAAAACACCTTCCTCCAAAGAAGGTGAATATTGAACCTGCGACGGGGATTGTCGATGAAGCTCCTTTTGAGGAAGCTGAGCTTGCGGACGTGCGTGCACGGTATTTTCCGGCTAGCTCGGATTTCTTTGATCAAGGCTTTGCCTCGCAGTTCGGAGAAGGGGACGAAGATGGTTGGGAAGATGAAGATGACGACGATTACGACGATCATGGAATGGGTGGTGAACCCGAGTGTAGGCAGCAATAATTCAACGGATAAGTTTCATCGCGATATCACATCTCAATGCCTCTCTTTTTCTTGCTTTCATTGCCCATACCTTAGACTTTTGTCATCTTTGCTGCTACTTACATGTTTCATTGTATAGATATGTACACATCACTAATGGGTCACTCATTGATATACACATTCAGCAAGACATTCAGGATGCATTTCCGACTTTGGCGTTACTGTCAAAGGCTCGCGTAGTTTTTGACGCGAGCGTCCAAGTTATTCCGCCCAGGACGTGTCCTAAGAAAAGTTCGTCCTTGTGAGGGTAAGCCTAGAGGAATGTTGGGTTCCGATGGCCTGACTTACACTCCAAATTTCAATACAATGTCCAAGGCTAGTGTACCAGCTGCGACCGGCGATGCCTCCCGGTTCAACCCCAGCACCATGTTCTTGATACCAAGCTACGACCACCGTGAGAATTGGAGGGCGATGAGCCCAGAACGTACTTGCCTACAGGATGAGGTGTGCCATGCTCAAATTTCCTTTCTCCAGGGTCTGTGAACGTCTGGTTGGTGGATCAAACTCTCGGACTTTTATACGGCAGCTCACCTGAATAGCTGTTTTCATCCGCTGTAAGTAGAATCTTTGCGCCCACTGCCCGAGGGTCCGATTGGAAGTTATACCTGTACCTGCAATGAGGGAGGTGAACATGGCACAGCTAGGTCTCTTACATTTCGTCAAGCAGTTTCCAGCGTGCAGGGAGTAACTTTGTACTCGGGTGAGTGTTATCAAAGACTTCGACCACCTTTTGCATTGATCAAGATGAGATCGCCGTCGATCATGGCACCGACAACGCACCGACTCTTGGATATCTGGATGGTAGTCAAAATACGCGCCTAGGAGAGGCGGTCAGTAGTGCAAAGCCGGAAGAGACAAGGAACAATCTTACCTATCTGCTTTCCAAAGAATGGAGTGTCACGCAGGGCGTCGGATGCACAGTGAACGCCGATAAAGTTTCCTCCCAAGTTGAGATAGGTTTGCAAAGCAGCCTTGCCCGTGTCATCGAGGACTGATTTCGTATGTCAATGAGCACACAGAGTCGAGGGTCACCACGCACTTATTCCCGAGTTATTCAAGAACAGGATAGCATCGTATTTTGCAAGATTCTCGTCTGTGAATTGACTCTTATCCTCTGTGAAATCGAACTTGACGTTGATAGAGGATGCTTTTGCCTTTAGAGCTTCGATGGATGGCTCTATACTGTCGTGCCTGTAGCCGGCAGTTGCGGAATAAGCAAGAATGCGAGCGGGCATCGTTATAGGAGGTGCACGGGAAAGTAGATGCTTTCAGCAAGGAGCCTATAAGTATATCTGTGGAGACACGGCCCGGATAGGTCACCAGACTGCGTGGAATTCAGTTCCAAAGGCAACTTGAACTTGTCCAGCCATCATGAAGCTATTGCGCACGCTGTTCCCTCTCGTCGTACCGTGTCATGTTCTTGCTTATCCTCTTGCATATAATAAGTCGACCGTTACAGCCAAGACATGTGTTCCGCTCATCGTCATTTCTGTTTCTCTGTTTTTTCTCCTGGTCGCCATCAAATTCGTCTATTTGAAGCATCGTATCGGAACGATCCACGCACCACCTCGTGTCCATGTTATACCCACCGGCAGCAATTCTTCTTCCAGAACGTTGCGAAACAAACAAGGAAACCGGCACTATGGTTTTTTGGTCGGTTGCCTTGGATCCCCCACTTGGGAGACAGACTTGACGTCGAGGCTAGACGTTGCGACCTGGCGACGCGAGCAAACAAGGTCCCCTGGTTCGACGATGCGCTCAGCACCCTCGGCTTCCGCGCGCATCAAGTCAGAGAACGCTAGTTCAAACTCTCGCCTCACCAGTTGTTCTAACGATGCAGATCTGCCCTTGGTTGGTCACTCGCGAATCCCTACTGTGCACAGTAGCAGGTCGTTTGGTTCGGTGCAGCCTCGTCGTCATCCTGGTTATAGCGATTTTGGCGAGTCCCGCGGGGCCACACGACGTGCGAGCCCTTCCTCCATCAGATTGGTCCATGGTCCCAGCTACAGCAGTCAAGTTGAATATTCGTTCCTCTCTGGTCTACCACCCGACGCCATCGTGGCATCTCCGCTTATGAGTACAAGAGACTCTTTCCAGCTATCCCGATGCTCGTCAAAGTATGACCGCAGAGCCGTACCTCCTTTGCCACCTCTGCCTTTGTTCCTTCCGTTTCACTTGCCCGAGGACTCGCCACCTCTTCGATTCTCTCCGCTCGTAAGTGCAGCCAAGGTGTTCCATTCCCAACAGCGAGCTGTCGAGAGTAAAGCAAGTCGTCAAACTCTTGATCTCGACGAGAGCGATGCAGCATCAAGCACTTGCGTCATTCAGGACACCCCACCGGTGCACATCATCCACAAGAAATCGCCATCATACAAGGCCCTCGCCATCCTCGAAAACAGTGTAGACTCCAAGAAACCTCTCAAATCTTGCTTGCGACACAAAGTTTGCACTTCTTCGATATCAGAAACTACGACGCCAATTTCTGACGTCGACATCGGGATACTCGGACTGGATCGGTTTCGCTGGAATGATGAGCCTATAGTGCAAGCGTGTCACATGAAAAAGGATAGTGTAGCATT
>JBBPQR010000031.1:0-28035 GCA_038092615.1 Boletus sphaerocystis | reverse complement strand
GTGCACCGTTGTCAGGTATGTTCCCCGTGCTGGATAGGTGCTGCTGCGATTCTTCGGCGAGGATCGTCTTGAGATCGATTTCCACCCACTCAAAGGTGTAATTCTCATCCGCTGTGCTTCTCGTTGGATCCGGTTCGCTAGAAAACCCCACATCTTCGCTGACCCCGTTTGCTCCGACCATCAGGTTCGCAGTCTTATCCAGGACACCAGAAATTTTAACATCCTCACAGAGTCGCACTCGAACAATCCTTTTCTCCATTTCTGCTGCCTCCTCCACTGATAGCCGTTCTCGACAGGAAGATAAAATTTTCTCCATGATCACACCCTCGGAATCACGGTCTGCATCTCTCCACGAATCTTTGATGGCGACCTTCCTTCCTTCCGCGCTCAGGGCTTCATAAACTCGGGTTGCACGACCAACCATAGAGTCTGCCCCGTAGGTCGAAAGTGCACGCGTCGTGGTGAACTCTTCTCCGTTGATGATGAACTTGTACTGAAACGTGCTCCCATCGTTGTTACATATCCGTGTGATGGTGGGGTCCCACCCAAGCCCTTCTTGTGCGGTAGGCGCGGATGCAGATCCAAGTGCATGAAAGAGACTGATGACACGGTCGACTTCCTAGACGTACCACTAAGATTAACCGCCAAACATACCGTGCAGTACTTCAGCATACCTGAATAAAGTCGATGGGTTTTGAGACTGCGAGGACAGCACGATTGCTAAGCCAGAGTCTGAGTTGCGTGTCCTCGATCGTGATACCAAAGGCAAATCGACGACAAGGGTCCTCGCGCATGATGTTGTGAAGACTCCAGATTATCTTCTGTTCGTTCTGGAGCCGATGACGTCAGTCAGATTGGAGGAAATGGAAATGTATCATCATCATGGTGACTGACATCTTGGATCGCCTTTGGGTCCAGATTCTTCTTGAACTCGAATGGCACCGCGATATCGAACCAATGGATTCCCGTAGAGTCTACCCTGTTGCGCGTACGTAAAAGACATCCATCCGGACGTGATGTATTTTTGCGGTCTGAGAGTGGGGTTTTCGTCGGGTTCGCCTCGAAGGATACTCCACAATCTGGCACATTTTCCAATATTTTGTTGAAGACGTCACAAAGCGGCCTAAACGTATTCTCTTCATTGACCTGAGATTTTGAGGGACGTACAGTGAAACCCCGCCACCGAAAGCCACTCTCTCCATGGATCAGAATGTTATCGTCACCCTTGAGCTTCTCGAGCGTTTTCTGCACATCCTCAGGGGTTGTGGAACCGACACATGCCATCAAGCGATCGAATGGGACCCTTAGATATCTTCCTAAGTCGGCGAGAACAGCCATGCGACCTAACTTCAGATCCCCGGTGCGGTAATCAGCCTGTGAAGTGTGGCGATTTGCCAACACTGTATCTGGTGCCACCGGTGGTAGGGACCATGACTTCTGTGGCGGTGTATGGAGTGTGGTGTCTGCCATTACGATAATGTTATGTTTTTGTATTTGAGGGAGAAGTACTCAATGTTGGGAAGGTCCGGTGGGACAGGAAGAGTTGAGAAAGGAGTGACACTTACCTAACATTATCCCACGGTTATCTACACAGCTGAATGCCATAACAGGCACGTGACAGAATTGAGCGATCTATGATTCACATCTGAGAGATTATAAAAAGGATGGGAAAGAATGCCCAATGCTATGGTACATTAGCTAGGAGTAATATTCAAGTAAATGTGACATTCACCTCAGCTGCTGCCTAGGTGGACGAAAACAACTAAGTGAGGTGAAGATATATATATGGTGGGTGAAGGTATATTTGACAGATTCTAAGTAGTGGGCATAGTGGGCAGGAATGGCATATGCTATAGTACATTAAGCTAGGAGTATAAGTCAAGTAAAAAGATACTCACCTCAGCCGCTGCCTAGGGTGGGCAAAAACAACTAAGGTGTCTGTAGGTAGGGTCAAGATATATATATACTATGGGCGGAGGTATACTCGTTGACAGTATTCAACCATAAGCAGTTCCGAGTGTTCCGGGTTCCGAACTTTTCCTGCGCTGTTCCGGACTTCCGAACTGGAAGTATCTTCGGAACCACTGGAACCACTTCTGGACCTTTCCCACGCCTTTCCGAACTCGGAACAGTCGGAACAGTCGGAAGTACTTGTATGGTATAACCTTTTGTCGCTTAAACATTTAGTGTTCATTCTTCTATTACAACATATTGTTATCTTCTTTCAGGTTCATCAACACACCATTACGGATGACATAATACGAGTATACCTCCGCCCATAGTATATATATCTTGACCCTACTTACAGACACCTTAGTTGTTTTTGCCCACCTTAGGCAGCGGCTGAGCATAGGGCATTCCTGCCCATTACTTAGAATCTGTCACTCGTATTATGTCATCATTGATGGGGTGTTGATGAACCTGACAGAAGATAACAATATGTTGTAATAGAAGAATGAACACTAAATGTTTAAGCGACAAGTTTTTACCATACAAGTACTTCCGACTGTTCCGACTGTTCCGAGTTCGGAAAGGCGCGGGAAAGTTCCCGAAGTGGTTCCGGTGGTTCCGAAGTTTCTTCCGATCCGGAACCATTAAATACTGTCAATACTGGTATTATGTCATCTGTAATGGTGTGTTCTGAAGAAAGGTAATAAAGTGAAGTGCTGGGGTTTCTCTGGAGTTCACAAACCTTTGATTTTATTCCATCAGTCGTTTCTTTGATTCTATTTCTATTTATTCTTTCTGCTCGTGGATATACGCTCGTGCTCACATATGTTCGGTTTAGGGTGAAGACTCTCAAAAAGATTGCTCATTCCGTTTATTAGTACCATATTATAATACCTTGTATATTGCACTTAACTTCGACGCCCTAAAAAAGCATTCTTACTCCACGCAGAATGCAAAGAACAGAAAAATGTAGTAATGTGGCAGATTTTATTCAACTCACTCGCATCGTTTTCCTCCCTTATACCCATAGTTGTATACTAGGGTCTGCGTGGAAGACGGGGACCTCGCTGACGCTGTAATTTGTAGTAGAGAAAATATAGGTGTGCAGGCTTAGATCGATAGAAGGCAATGACAGACCAAGTTGCGGAACAACCCGGAACAACCGGAACTTAACCACCGGGTATCTTTGTATCTAGCTTCTATTTAAAGTGACAGAAATTCTTCAGGAGGCACCTGGACACTTCAATACCGCACATAATCATAATCAATTGTATGTCCAGGTGATTTGAGTGTTCAAAGATAAAGATACATGCTTGTACAAATGGAAAATATGACACTATCCGTTAAAAAGATCTGCTATAAAAGATCGTTCATGTCTGGAAATATTGGGTCCGGAACGCCGTTCAGCCTCGCGGGGATTTCGATCTTTTCATCACCTCCCGAGTAGTAAGATCCCTGACTATTCGCGAACTCCTCCGCATCCGCGACTGTGAGCTTCATGAACCTAAGCAGGGCCTTTGCACACTTGGCTGCAAAGGCCAATTCGCCACGCTCCTCATTTGCCAGGGCAGAGGTGTCCTTAGGGTCCGGTTGGTGCTTTCCATGCTTTTCCTCGTCCAGTATTATCAGTACAAGACTGATAAGACTCCGTTTTCCTATTGTTCCTATGATATCGGTGATCAGTCATCTCGTGGCTTGGGAACATCCAAAGGGGACTTACGGGGTTCCGATCGGTACCGTAGTGCGATTAACATGCGACCCAAGGTACGGATGAAACCGGGACGGTCATCGTTGGTGAGCAAGCCTTCTTCGTCGACCAGCATCATTGAAAGTACCGCGCGGGTTAAGTGCATCGTTTCGTAGTGGTAAAAGTAACCTCCGCTGAATATCGAGGGCACCGGGGTATACACGCAGTGCAAAACGCCCGGGGGTTGAAACCTGTATGGGAAATGATGTATATATTAGTATGGGTCTGACGACCTTCGACCTTCCTTTGCTCAGTAAAAGAAATAAAATCACAGGCACTTACATCACATCCCCTTCCTCGAGGCATACCGTTGCTACATCAGCATCCGAGTACGTTCCTTGATCGGAAAGCGTCGTCGCACTGTGGAACGCTTGAAAAAGTCCCTGCAAGCCACTCGGGCAAATTTCTCGTTTCGGTCGCATTACTGCCCATACTTTCGCTCCTGCGTTTGCTACCACATACGTGCACATTCCGCAGCAATCGTGGTGCGGGAACGTGACGAATCCGGGGTGCGTTACTAGTCTCCACCCTTGTGAGCTCCATGTTGCCGACCGGATCATCCTGGGTCCGCCCTCCCCTATTTCCAGGGGCTGCTGCCTTTTCTTCATCGCTTTTTGACTAAACCGAAGGTGCATGGTATGATTCCAAGCATTGGTGGAATCGAGCAGAGGCATTGCCCACAGAGGAGGCGACGAGTTCAAGTCTTTTCCATCGAGGAAATTTCCGCACGTACTTGTGTCTTTCACCATATCCATGAACTCTTCCATGGTCGTCGTCATGTGAAATGGGATTGCCGACTCTGACTCGTCCTGGCAGGCCGCGTACAAAGTTCCATCGAGCCACTGACACCGTTGCCCCAGGTCCCCGAATTGTAGCGCCATCGACGCCTTGGAAAACCTAAGCCTTAGTTGAGGGTTACACCCCCGTACGACGACCGAAGTAGATTGCGCCAAATGAAACTTTATCTTGTCCAATGTCTCCTTCCAAGCACGTTCCGTCGCCTCCATGTCGTAATCCTCGGGGGCCCAGAGCACCGGATCTAGTTCCAATCGAACTACCAAGTCCCGAACCCGGAACGAATCGGGATCGGCACTACACAAACCCGATCCGGAACGTTCTACGGACGTGCGCCTTGCGATTTCTTTCACCACCGTCCCTTCCATGTCCTTTTATTTTACTTTTTGTTACTATAAACAAACACACACTTGTTGTATATTCACTCACCTTCGAACAACCCTTTCCAGCGAACGGGAGGTAGGTCTCAAATCCTGCATCCCACCGAATCCTTTCCGAGCGTGGTGGGAACCCGACCGAAGAACTCACGAATCGCGACTAAACTGGAACGGTAAAGGCCACACGAATGACTATATCATGAATATACGTACCATATCGGTCAAGTTTCTTTGTCGGTCGCGATTCGGGGGTCCTGCAGCGAGACGCGGGCGTTCTGTTGGAAGTGTCAGCCGGCCGTACACACTGGATACACCAACACTTGCTATGTCTGGCGCCATCACCTGCTTGTCCTTCTTCGACATTTCTTTCTATATTTAAATAAGTAGTTGAGGTGAATGGAGATCGAATGTATCAGCCGAACACTCACTATGATTGTCAGATCGCAACTCATGGTTTGAGAGGCCAGAGGTGCAAGGCAGCGTGATCACCTTCAACTTTCTACTGTCGAACGTGCGTCGAAACTGGGAAAGCAGACCATCGACACTGCTGAACCTGCACCGTTCTGTCAATTGGCCCTGCCTCATCTTCTTCCAGAATGGTATCGCGCCGCTTGTCGTAAACGACACAATCGATGAGTTTCCACTGGGATGGTGAAGCAGAGATTCGACGTCGGCGACCGTGAAGCTCTTCCAACCGTTCGAATGATATACCTCGAACGTGGTGTGCGCGAAATTGTATGCGAAGTCGCCAACGACGGGCATTGGTGGCAATGTACCACTGTTGAAGATATACAGTGTCGCCGCTATGTCGTCAACGTCCGGGATGTCCACTAGGAAGATCTTGCCCTCGAATGATTCCTTGAGAATTTGATCCATGGCTTCCAGTGTTGAACGTTGGTGTGGGCCGGTTGGTGTGGGCCGGTTGGTGTGGGCCGCGTGGAGCGCGTCCGTATCAAACAACGTGACTCGGGCTTTCTGCTTACATCACGTATCAGAGTCAGCGTGACTGCATCCAGTCTAATTTATATTGGTCTCAATTCACCAAAAGAAATAGATTTCATTGACCCGATGTAACAACCAGGAAGCAAAGTAAATCATTCATTCATTTCACTCGGTTTGCTTTTCAAAATTCTCTACCCACTCATTAGGATCTGCCAAGATCTCGGGCGCCTCTCCAGGATAGTGGATTTACATAACTGAACTTCTGTGATATATATCTTATGGGGTAGCTTTCACACCCACGGATCACCGATATTTGAAAAAAAGAACTGCATGCCTGGGAATTATATCTCAGAAAACACAATACCCCCCATGTGTTAGAATATGAGTAGCAGAGTTCAGAATTCTGCTGAGCTTTTTTCTGCGGTAAGCCGGAACACACAGCACTCAGCCAAGGTTGATTTCTGACCTCAGAAGAACCCGGTGGAAGCCTGGACCCATGTTAGCATTCCTGAAGGTCTGCCTAAGGGAACTACCGAGTACAGTTGAGGATCCTAACCTGTAGAATACTGGTAGTAGTAACTATAGTAATAGCTATGTTGTAAATAGTTTGTGATCCGGTTCACTCTGCCAGGCTTTGTTAAGTAATCATAGCTTGAAGCTCCGCCCGAAAAATTTCCAAAGCGATTTCTTCCCTTGCAAGATTTTTGTTACCTTCACGTTGGAAGAAAAGAAAAGCAACTGGCATAGAGGTACCTACCCAGGAGGCAATGTACCAATAAGCTCAGTGTGTTTTTCACTTGCCACGTAAAGGATAATTGCGACTTGGTGGTCAAAAATATGACCTGACTTGGAAACACCTACCCAGGAGGCTATGTGTTGACACGTTCAGAGATTTCTGTACCTCATGTTGCTAGTTTGTCTGACCCAACCATCCATGGCATCAGTCAAGATGATGTCTGAAGCATCTGCTTTAGACTGGGCTCAGATAAACTGGATGTGAATCCCTCTGTAACCTCCATGGTAGGAAAATGGCATTCGTCACTATCTACAGAAAGGATCACTAGACTGGGTCTTTGGAAGACACCTGAGCTGACATGGATACACCTACCCAGGAGGCAATGTGTTAACATGCTCAGAGCTTTTGTTTTTCCATGCGACTAGTTTGTCAGACCCAACCATCTATGGCATCAGTCAAGATGGTGTCTGAAGCATCTGCTTTAGACTGGGCTCAGACAAGCTGGATATATTCCCTTCTATTTTTCATCTAAAGATTGGAAAGTGGCATCTGTCATCAACCTCAGAGGATTCGGGAAAGGAAAGTAAGGATAATTCCGGCTTCGGAACTACCCTTCCGGACCTATCCCGAAGTCAAAGTATTGTGGGTTTTACCCCTGCATACTTTGCACATCTCTCACACCACCTCATTCACTACTTTTCACTCATCTCCTATGACTATCTATGACAAGTATGTCCTAGTTGGCAAGGAGATGACCATGGAAGTAGTGACTGGGTAAGTCCCACACGGTTAAAATATCAAAGTGCTGAGATCACTTGATAAAAATCTGAAAATTGCCTGGATTAAAGATTCTGGATGTTTTTGATTTTTGATTTCCTTCTATTGTTCCATTTCCATCATCATTACCTTGCTTGCAAGATTAAACAGACCAATATTATATGGAAGTATGTTGTGTAATAAAAAGGCTTTTGACTTCAAAGCATTCAGGAGGCGCCTCTTAAGGACTTTTGATTTGCAAACAAAAAGAAAAGAAAGAACTAAAAGAACTAAAAAAAGGGCAGGTGGGTGACATAATGTATGTTTGTTTGGATGTAATGTATTTCTGGAGTGGGACATGCTCCTAGACTTGAATAAAAAAGACAAGCAAGGTTTGGACTAACCGCTGTCAGCACTTCCAAGTTGTGGTGGATGTATTTGATTTTGATTTTTGATTTCTTATGTAATACTGTTTCCCCAACCTGTTTCTCATCATTCCCACCCTTTTCATCAAACTGACATTACTGTTATATAGCCTTCTCCTGTTCTAGAGTCATGCCAGTCACCAAGTGCACTTTCACTACAGATGACCCTCATACACAGACCCTGTTATCTGTCATCTTGAATGCAAAAGGCATTGTTTTCATATGTGGCAAGCATTAACCTAGTGAAGCTGGTAGTATGCATATCCTAACCTAGTTGCTTGTGTAGGGGCAGGGATTTCAGTGGCCGCTGGGATACCTGATTTCAGAAGCAAACAGAAGATTCCAGGAATTCCAGAGCTAGCACAAAGGAAGCTGAAGGACATGTTTCAACTTTCAATGATCATGGCCAGTGTGATGTATTCTAGCTCCTACCCAAGGTCTGACCTTATTTTATTTTATACAGGATGAAACACAGAGACCATTGTTTGGCCGATTTGTTGTCAGTCTAGCACAAAAGTCGGAGGACAGCCAGCCCACTCCATTCCACAAACTTCTTAAAAAGCTGGATGATTGTGGGAAATTGATCCGGGTATACACACAGAACATAGACAGCCTGGAACTGAAAGCAGGCCTGTCGATGTATCATCGGAAACATTCTCAAGACAAAGACAGTCTCCGACCCTGCAAATGCATACCCCTACATGGAACTCTTCAGTACCTCTACTGCCAGTCATGTCAAGCAGTCGAGGAAATGAAACCACACGAGGATGAGCTGGTCCAGGGAAGATTTCCCTCTTGCAATTCATGCGGGAAGAAACAAGATAGCAGGAGAAAAGCAGGCAAGCGTGCGCAGTCTGTTCCCACGATGGTTCCAGACGTGGTACTCTATGGTCAAGAACATCCTGATGCCGAGCATATCACAGAATTTCAGATACAAGACTTGTCTGGCGCTCAGCTGATAGATCTCTTGATTGTGGTCGGAACCGGAATGCACGTCATAGGAACTCAAAGAATGATTCAGGAGTTTTCCCAGCAGGTTCAGAAAAACAGATCACCTTTGGATCCTTCCCCCCGCGTCATCTATCTTAACCTTGAATTCAAACAAGAAAAGAAATGGGAATCAAATTTCGATCTATGGGTGCAAGCCGACTGCCAGCTTGTGGCTGATGCCATACTTGATGCATTAAAGGAGGAACAAGTTGAAAGGCAACAATGTCATTCAGATATTGACGAGGTAGAGTGGCCTGAAATGTGACATGAATGCAAGCCAGAACTGAATGTTATTCTTTCCAGCTCACGGAGGTCCAAAGCTTGTTTGAACCAGATACAGAGATGCTAGGACCAAACCATGCTTTGGAATCAAGTCTACTGCTCGACTTTCACATGAAACATATCACCAATATTGTGAAAGGTGATTCGGAGTTTATGGAGGCCCTTTATCTCCTCAAGTTAGCCATAGATTTGGTGAAGTGCAGATACGGTTTCACCGTGGTAAATTTCCACCTCAGGAGAGTACAGGCTTTGGGGAAAAGTAACAAGGAGTTGGATTTGCATCTGAGTTTTGTGAAGGAGTGTGTAGATGTCATCCATAGAAGGGTCACAGAGCACTGAATTTACACCAGAGTTCTGAGTTCTGAGTTCTGAGTTCTGAGTTCTGAGTTTCTTGAAGGAGTAGGTGACAGTATTCAACCATGAACCGATTCCACAAGTTCAGGTGCTTTCCATTTCCATATAGGAACCATTATTAGGGAAGTACTTGGGGAATTTTCCTACACTTCCGGACCTTCCGATGCTTCCGATCACTCAGAGGTATTATAAATTACATAGTAATGAAAACGACCTGAATCCTTCAAGTAAAAAGTACAGGCGGTGGTACTCACATCTTGCTCCCAGTTGTGCTGTAAAGGGGGACCGGAAATAGCAATAACATAGTAATATTACTGTGTGTAGCAGAACGCATATTACCTGAGAAAAGGGACCCAGAGTTAAAAGTAAAAGTAAAAGTTATGGTACAAGGGTCGTAAGGTTGGGGTTACTTCCGACCAATTGGTGAGTCTGGAAGCACAGCCGGCATGGGATGGGGAGTGAAAGCTATATTTCCAGTCATTGATAAAGACACCTTCACCCAAACGGGGGGGAGGATCCACAAGATTTTTTCTAACCCCGGTCATGTGTGTGACAATACATAAGTCCTGCTATGTTGGCACATTCCGATATTCCCACAGTTCCGGAACCTGTTCCGGAGTACCTGCACATCATTCTGGTCTTCTGGAAGCTCCGGAAATGCTAAGGCCGAGGTTAGATAATAGTGATAACCCATTCAGCATTAAATATATTTGTGCTGGGCATATCATTATTTCCGCAGTATATAAGAATGTGTCAACGAAGTATATATGGACGAGGTTAGGTTCAGCATCAGCACGTTTGATATGGACTGTAATCTAACCCTTCAGGCCTCTTTACTTAGAAATATGAATATGGTGACGATATTTCAATAAGGCATAACTAGTCAAACTTGACGCTTGAGATCGTTTAGCATTCATTTTGAAAAGGCTGCTCCGAGGTCACAAGTCATCACGGAGATAACTCGTGCGTGGTTTCCTTTTTCGTGTGTCAATAGGCAAAGAAAAGTTGCATTGTATGGATTACTATTTCTATATCAGGAACACTATGGTCCGGTGTGGGTTCCAACACTGCCACACAAGTTCACCATCGGTTAAAGCGAGCATCAAACTTTGACCTTAATCAAACGTCACCTTCATCATGAACCCGTCTGACGGTATCGACACCGACGTCCTACTTGTTGCAGTCCGTATACAGGCTGCCCTCAAAGTCATACCTTGTATCGATGGACCAAAAGAAAGCTGGGCATACTGGATGCGAGATAACTTGAACGCGGAGATGGTAAGAAACATCATTATCTGTGCTATAAAGTATATAATACTTTCATTTACAGGCCAAAATTCACGTAGCCACTGAAATCCGACCACACCCCAGGCTTCTTGGAAGCCTGGACCGAATGCTCTTCGTCCACTACACCAGCGGTATGACGATCGACAGCCTTCAATTCGAACGAGTTCGCGCAGATGATCCATTAATCACGGATTCCTGTTATGTGGATGTGCCTGCTGAGGCACTGCCTAATTTGGAGGGAGATTTCTGGTGGAAAGAGCTGCCATCATCCGGTGAGTCGATCATTTCAGTCTTTCAGAATTCAGAATTTTCCACTCACTTCTTGCAACGTTTCAACATCTAGTTGCTGTGAGGGTTCCCGATGCTCCTCCTCGGGTTGACCTCGGTGCCCTCGGATCCACCTCGGATCCCAAGGGTAAAAGACGCGCCTCACCTATACCTGAAGGATCGGAACCACGTAGACATAAGAAGAAGAAAGTAGAGGCAAATAAGAGTGAATCCCAAGGTTCCACCAGCGCGAGGAAGGATGAGAAAGGCAAGGCAGACCAGCCTGTCCAACCTGACGATTCAGATTCATCCAAGGTAAGTATTCCCCAAACTGGGATGGTGTCACCATTTTCTGAGCTCGTGTAGGTATGCGATGCATGCAAACGCCGGGGCACAGAGTGTGTGTGGCCCTCGGGTGTTGAATCCCAGGGCTCCTGGAATGACAAGCGTGCATGCACCTCATGTGTGTCGCACAAGATCCGATGTACCATCGCAGGTGAGTTGGTCAAATTTTCAGATTTTCCTTTCTTTAGTTGAAACATTCAGGCGTGTTTTCCATTCGCCCTCCGCGAGGAAAGGCATCCGCAAGCCGACAGTCCCTGCCACAGGATCAGGGGAGCAATGAGCTGAGGCAGGTCATGAAGGAGCTGAGGCAGGTCGGGAAGGAGCTGAGTGACCGTGTCATGGAATTGGAGAAGTGGAAGGCGGAGAACACGGCTGAGGATGAGAATCTCAGGCTTGCCAGAAGGGTTGCAAGCCTGGAGCTTCAGGTTAACCGACTGAAAAAGCGGGTTTAGAGTAGCAACATTGTCTCTCATCCTGTAGTTGTGATATTTGAATGTATTGGATTTTGATTCTGTGCTAATTCTACTGATTAAACTGGAGAGAGAAGAGTACTGTAACTACCTTGCGACAGATGGTTGAGCTAACCCACAGAAGATTCGCCGGAACATTTCGGAACCTGACATGCCGGTTGCCTTGAGACCAGATAATAACGTCATCGAGGTAAACTTTGGCAGATTTTGCCAATAAGGTGGCGTAAGGCACCAGTCATGCGGCGTTGGTGGTAATATGGTGCGTTCAGAACTCCTTCCACATGGAGGGTATCACGTGTGACCCATATACGATCAAAACAAGTTGCAGGCATGGATTTGGTAGGCGGTGACTCCAGTTCCGACTCGGTCCGATGTTCCGATGTTCCGATGTTAAGGTATTCAATCATAACCAGTTCCAGGTTTTCCATGTTCCGCATCGGAATCGATGTTCCGGAACTGGTTCCGAACATTTCCTAGGTTGTTCCGGACTTCCCCATTGGAAGTATCTTCGGAACCACCGGAACCACTTCCGGACCTTTCCCACGCCTTTCCGAACTCGGAACAGTCGGAACAGTCGGAAGTACTTGTATGGTATAACCTTTTGTCGCTTAAACATTTAGTGTTCATTCTTCTATTACAACATATTGTTGTCTTCTTTCAGGTTCATCAACACACACATCACTGGTGACATAATACAAGTATACCTCCACCCATAGTATATATATCTTGACCCTACTTACAGACACCTTAGTTGTTTTTGCCCACCTTAGGCAGCGGCTGAGGTGAGTACCTTTTTACTTGACTTATACTCATAGATAATTTACCATAGCATAGGGCATTCCTGCCCATTACTTAGAATCTGTAATGATGTTCCGATATTCCGATGTTCCGATAAGTTCCCCTCCAAGTTCAGACACTGATATGGGCTGTGCACCTCTTATTGAGTCATCCATCAATACTTGTTCCAAAGTTCCTCTATCATCAGAAGATTACTGTGAAAACTGCTGTAACCAGAGCAAAATCATGTCTATCTCATTTTTAGCTTCTTTTTCATCCAATGCAAATTCCTTCCGAAGATGTTCAAAGAGGTCTGTATGGTGAGCCTCAACTGCCATACAGATGTTTTGACAGGTTTCACAGAGGAATTCCATAAGCTATTTGCCATGATATTAGCAAGGATATCCACAAATTTCCCCATGAAGCAGAAGCCATACATCATCATAACCATCCAGAGACTTTGCACTAAGGAATCGCACTTGGTCGAATGTCTGAAAGAACTCTGAAGTTTTCTGTGGATAAAATGGGATTGGAAGAATGAAAAAGATGAGCCAGTGCATTCTTGGTATCACCTATCAATTCTTACTGGTTCTGATTCAGTCCACATTGCTTCCAGAAGGCAAAAGTCATCTAAAATGGATGCCCAATATGACTCAGCATCATCACATGTGTCTGGAGGATGAGGGGGTGGATGGGAAAGAGATTTGAATACAAGGACTGTCTGTGTTTAAGAGAAGTTGAGACATGGGATATGGTTTTAATTCAGCCCAGAAAAAACATACTTCTGATTGAGGCCTTGGTTCTGGAATTGGATCTCTGATGGTTGGGAGATTTTCAGGAGGTGTGAGATCTGATGAAATGCAAGCAAAGAAGCTGGATGATGGGACATGGGAATGATCTGAAAGAACAACTTTCCTTCTTGCTCTTCCATGTTGTCCCACAAATGCTCTGAAACAGCGGCCTGAATGATCCTCCAGTCTGCCTTGAGCTGATTTCTGAACTTCTCAAAGTGATGGGGGTTATAATAACCATTGTCCATCTGATGATTCCACCATGTCAACCAGTCTAGTGAAAAAATAAAAAGAATAGCACATGTGAGTGAAATGGATAAGACAAAAACACTCACCCAATTCAAATATATCCGTAGAGTATGGTTGTATCCCATTCTTTTCCATCAACCTCTGATACTCTCTCCTTCCACTCTCATCATGGGTGCAGAGCATGAACTCTCTATGGAGCCAGCATCCCAGAGCCATGGGCCTTTGGTTTTTACTAAGAGCGGTCAACGTATTTTCCAGCAGATTGTTGAGATATACTCTTAGGGAAGTCCAATAGATTTGATTTTTCTTCTTTTCCTTGGAACATGTCTGTGTTATTTCTGTGTTGAGAAGGCACAGAAGTCTGATGAAAGCAAGAAACCCGCTATGAAATGTCCAAGACCTCTCTGACACAGATATGTGACAAGTGTCAAGTTTCAGAGTCACATTTCTAGACAAACCATGTAACTCCAAGGCATCTGCAAGAGGGGAGTTGGATTTCAAAAGGGGAAAGGGGATGTCACCGTATTGAGAGTTCATGTTGTGTGTAGACTCTGACTGTGGTAGTACATCGCTCTCCTTGTGTTAGGCTATATTCAAATATAAACAAACAAACAATTTTCACACTGCGAGCAAACTGTCTAGTTGCGGAACCGGTATACTTGCACGCAAAGATGACATACTATGTATGGAAATACATGGTTGGTACTACTAGAAATTTTTTATTTGAATTATTGTGGAATGAAAAATGAATATGAAAGTATGTAATGTTACCTGGTCAAGGGATGACAGGTCAAACAAGTTCCGGAGAAGGCAAGGCAAAGGCACTCCCGAAATAGAGGTCGGAACATGAGGGGTGAGGCTTAGACTTTGGTCGTGGTCAGCTCCGTGTTTCTCGGTCCTCTAGTGATGGATTCCTAACCTCGAGCTCTTTTTCTATCCATATTGTCCTATCTTCCCTCTCTTCCCCAGTATTCGGACTTTTATCTTCCGAAGGTTCCGAGTGTTCCGAGGGTTCCGAGGGTTCCGGTGCTTGATTCCTACCGTTATGTAGTAGTAACTAGTAACTAGCCAGAGCGCCACTGACACTCTGAGGAACTGTCAGAAACAAACAAAATCGAAACAAAATCGAATAAATTATGCCCTTCCTTCTCAAGTCCACAGATGAGTTAACAAGTTGAATCTAGTCACAGCTAAGATCTTGGATGATTTATGGAATGAAGAAAAACGAACGCAAGATATCTTAGGATTCATGGTACAAAGTACATACAGAACAGATCTCAATAGTGTTTGTAGTACACAGCAACACACTCCGAGAGCATATCCAATGCCGCCAACACGTCAGTGTCATTGGGAACCATTTTTTGCACACGTTGGAGATGCCACTGAAGCAACGTGAACTTGGCTCCCTTTTCGACATAATTGCGGCTCTCCTGCAGGAGTATCACTGCCTCAGTCATGTCAGCTAGACCCTCTAGCAATTTGAGGAGGTGTTTGAAGTGGAATTCCAACAGATGGTCATTTTTCTTCTGACGCTTCTGTTGGGTAATTTCCTCGGGAGGTCCTTCTGCACGCCGCTTCCCTGACTGCAAAAAAGAAAACAAAATGAGTATATTTATATTTCGATCTCAGTGAATGCTTCACTTACCTCCTGCATGGATCCATTAGGCACAGAGGCGCTTTGGTGGCCTAGCGGGTTTATGGTTCAGTGAGAACAGTTTTTTTAAAAACAAAAAAAAACCAAAAAAAAAAATAGGACCCACCATTTTTTTTGGATCTCTCCTGCCACCCTTTGACCCACTTGTAAGCCAGTTCTGCTCCCTCCGGAGGGTCCGGAAATGTGAAGGGAACGGGATCACTCCCGGGCCGAACACGGGATGATATCTGCTTGATCGCTTCCCGGACGATCTGGAAGTGGTCAGTACCTTGAGTGGATCAACAATTCTGACCACATACCTTTAAGTATTCCTGACCGGGCTTACCCAGCCTCGCAGCCTCGTCTACGGTGAAGTCGACGATACTGGATTGTAGAGCCTTGAATTCGTCTAAGGTGAACGCGTTCATGATGTAGAGGAAGATAGAATGTGGTGGTGTTAGGAAAAAAAAGACAAGTCTTGTAAGCACGACGCGTCCATTGTCCACATTTGTGTTACGTAAGTGCGAGGAAAAAAAGACAAGTCTTTCAAGTGTGACCTCCATTGTTCACATTTGTGTTACGTAACTCATGTGATAAATCTTTACCGAGTGACAAGCGGTGATCCTTGTAATTTACTTTTTGACAATAATTACAGCTAACCCATCTGAACCGAACGTTGTCACCCCCACCATGAACACATGTGAAATAAAAATCAATAATGAAATTCTGCTTTCCACTGCCCGGGTACAGGCTGCCCTTGAACTTATCCCTTGCATTGTTGGGCCCAAGGAAGTCTGGGGACACTGGATGATGGAAAAACTGAAAGAAGAGCTGGTGAGCGGCCCAATTTTTGTGTTTTTAAAGCTCCATGTATCTTGACTGATATTTCAAGGACCAAATTCCCCGACCCACCCTGAGCAGTCCACACACCAGGCTTCTTGGAAGCCTGGATGGACTGGTGCTCCGCCACTACAGTAGTGGCATGAAGATCAACACCCTCAGCTTTGATGAGGTGAGTTCGGACGATCCATCGGCACTGGGTCCCCATCTCGTGGATGTGCCGGCGGATGCACTCCCTGAGCTCAAGGGGGGTGACTATTGGTGGCAAACACTGCCGCCATCCGGTGAGTCGGTCCTTCGACGCTTTTTGGGACACTTTACTTACATATATCTAGTGAGTTTGAGGGTGAATCCACCTCCTACATCTTCTATGGTCCCTACAGAGATAGCAAGGGTCATTGAAGCAGTCCGATCAAGTGCTACATCGAATCAAAACCCTCAGGAGCTGTGCCCTGGCCGAAAGTCGGATACTGCGGGCCGAAAAAGTGGTGAGTCTGCACTTTGCAAGTTTTATGGGGTAATTCATTGTCATCACAGGGCCAAAGACCAAGGTAGCTCAACCACAGGTCATCACCAGAAATTCCGGGAATGCAGAGACCATCACAGCCACCGGAACCGCCGGAACCACCGGAACCACCGGGAACACGGAGACCACCGGAACCACCCACAACTCACCTGCCGCAACACTTCCAGGTCCAAAGGGAAAGGGAAAGAAACGTGCCACAGATATCGAGGACAAGGAACCGCGAAACAAAAGGACCAGGACAAAATTCAAATCGAACGAGTTTGTCGAGAGCGACCAAGATGACGAAGTCCAGGCCGGCCCTTCCACCGACTTGAGCCTGAAGGGAAAGGGAAAGGGACGAGCCAAAGCAGATGGACGACCAGAAGATATGAAAGGTCCTAAGGTGAGCCATAAGGCTTTCATCAGCACTTTTCAGCCTCAGGCGCAATATTCCTTGTAGATCTGTGATTCATATAAGAATCATGGCTCTGAATGTGTGTGTCCTATCAACAGTGGGGCCTCAGGCAGCCAGAATGATAAATGTGCATTTCATGCATGTGTGTCATCTGAAACACATTGCAACACCCCAGGTGAGTTAGACCTGTTTCTTTTCTCTCAGCTGATGAAAGACCTAGGTGTTTTTTCACTTCGCCTTGTATGTGGAACAGCAGCAGCCGAGTCCTTCAAGTCCCCTTCGCCGGAAGACGTGGGTGAGATGAAGGAGCTGCTCATCGAGTTGAGTGAGTGCATCGTGTACTTGGAGAAGCAGCTGGTTGTGGAAAATGAGGAGAACCGACTTCTCATAACAAGAGTTGTCAATCTGGAGCTGCAGGTGAAACGTTTAAAGTGGCGGGTGGAAGATGTTTGAGGGAAAATGTTGAAAATGTTTGCGTCTCATATCAGTACATGTATGTTATGTAGCTCGAGTAGAATTGGAGAAATTCATGTGCATATTTAAACATGAAGAACAATACAGAAAATAAATAAATACAAACAATATGTGGGGGATGTTGGGCTTCAGACTCTGGTAGAACCGCTATTAAGACCTCTGTGGAAAGGTAAGGAAATGGTGACCCGTGCTTGACTCGGAGGGTTCGGAGCACAGGATGTCTCCCAACTTAGTCTACTTCCCGAAATATAATTGGTTACCTGACAGTATTCAACCACGAACTGATTCCACTATTTCCAGTGCTTCCAGTGCTTCCGCACCGGAACCATTATTCCACAAGTACATGTATAATTTCTTCTGCTCTGTTCCGGGCCTTCCGGTGGTTCCGAATCCTTCCGTACTCGGAACAACCGGAAGCACTTTGGTAACAACCTCGCCACTTTACCTTTCAATCTTTACTCTTATGAGACTTTTTACAACACTCAATTGCATTCTTTAGGTCATGAATAATACGAGTATACCTCTTCCCATCATATACATTCTTGTTCCGCTCACAAGCACCTCACCCACCTTAGGCAGTGGCTCAGGTCAGTATCATTTTACCTATTTTTTTTTTTTAATTCCTAGCTAATGTACTGTATTACCGTGTAATTACTGCCCTCTCTATATAATCTGTCAAGATTCCCAAGCATTCGAGGACTCAGAAGGACTAAGACTCGTTTACTTGTAAATTTAATTGGTTTTTTTTTCTGTAGTTAAGATTTGAGCGAATAAAACAGACCCCTGTAGTGGTTCACCGCCATTTAATGCATATTACAGGTGTACATCCCAGTGGTCACAAAGTGGCTTCCAGCTCCATCGTGCCTGTAGATACTTCCTTGCGGTTTCCACTGTCCGGAGTGGAATGGTAATTCCGATGCCTTGGGAGATATGTTTACCCTGAGACAATGTAGATGCTCGTGGGGCCACTGTTCCATGCAAGTGTTCACCTTTGAACCACCTGGGACAGATAATTAGAGATTAAATAGAAAATAGAAGGAAAGGGGTTGGATGAGAAGAGGTCCACTTGCCAGGCACAATTTTCCTTGGTTTCCAACAGCTTTCCCCAGTGGGAAAAGACAAAGTTGAACTCGTCCTGCATACATTCCTTTTTCAACATTTGATAGGATACTGTCCAAGTTCCATCTTTGTCAGTGTGCTGTGGTGCTATGTAGTTCCAGCAATGGTAAGCTGTGACTCCATAGTGACCAAGCACATTCGCCTGTCGGCCAAGGTCCCTCATTTCATGAACTACCGATGAAGCGTAGGGTTCAAGCTTTGAAAGTATACACTCAATGTCCTGACAGACAGGGGTCAGAATAACCTGGCCCATGCAGAAATCATTGGTAAATAGAAAGAGACTGACAGATGCATAACCGAAAAGGGTGTGAACATCCTCTGTGGTTAGGATTATTGTCGAAGGATAAGGTGAATATCCATCCCCAGGCCGTCCTCCAGAAGGCTGGCGGGATCCGAGAGGGCGCATCTCACCATAATCCCAGTCAGAGAAGGCTTGACGACGCTTTAACTTGGTCATCAACTTCTTGATCTTGGCTTGATTCTCTGACAGTCGACAAATTTCCTCATCCTTGAGTAAATTGAAAACTATGCCAGATACCTGTATTCATGTAAGAATGAAACGAGAATTTCCCTGGAGTGTTCAACGAAAGACTGGGTACTGACCTCTTCTCCAGTGCTGGAATCGACCAAGTTGATCACGAACTGACCACAGCGATCATAGATTTTCTGATCAAACTTGAGATGCTCCAGGTTTATTTTTGTCAATGGAATACATTGTTTAGCAGTGTGCTCCAAAGGATTTTTGGAAACCTGGTCAGAGATCGATCAGATCCAAAGGGCGGTTGAGTTGCAGAGATGACATGAAGTGATGGACATACTACTGGGCTTATCACATCATGCTCTTCAGGGACTATCATATGGTTTCTAAGCCGATAATTTAATCTGCTCTCCTGGACAGGGATGTACTGGATGCATTTATTCGAGTCGTCCAGGCTGTTACAGATACGACATTGATGGTCAGTGGGGTTCCGGTTCCGGTTCCGGTTCCGATGCGCTTGTGCCTTCCATTCCTTGCGGTTGTATCGTAGCCTTTTGCTTAAGATAAGGATATCCTTCACAACGGAGGAGAGATTCCAACTGGACCATAGATCTTCATCCAGTCTGCATATGGCGGTATACATTCTTTTGAGGTCTCCCGGTTCAAACTTGGCCAAGTCAGATTGGATTGAAAGAGGGAATTTGAAATGGGAATTATGTGCCCACCTTCATCTCCTTTGTATTGTTTATAGAGAATAGAAGCCAGTCCATACATGCGGCGACAAAGTTTTCCTCGGAACACAGGAAAAAGATGGAATGTGGCTTGATAGTCATCGGAATCATGTTCCGGTCAGAAATGAGTTGCAGCAGCTTCCGAGCATTCACCCAGGGCCTCCCTGTGGGCTGGCTTCTCTGATCGTTCATTTCCTCCAAGATGAGCCCAGTCTCCTTTATAACAAAACCCTCAGTCAATTTGGCCAGACAAAACAATAGAGATTCCCTCCACTGATACTTTCTACAGCTAGTTTGCAGAAAGTCAGAGTTGTCGTCCAGTTCCATCGTCTGTTTTGCGATCCTGAGAATTATCCTTGCGAGCCCTGATTTCTGAACAGCATTGTACCACATAAGAACTCATGAAACACTAGGAAAAATGAAACCGAACGGAAGGATAGGGAATGAAATGATCCTCTCACTCACACGAATAAATGGTTGTAATATCTTGACATCTTTCTTCCTCTTTCCTACTTCTCTCAACTCACGGAGGACTTGGATGGCAGTTCTTTCCGTTTCCTGTAGGAATCAAAAGAATGTTTTGTTTTTGTAAAATGAGTTTCAGATGTCGCACCACCTAGAAGTAATGACCCACCTCACTCTGAGTCTGCAGGAAGAACGTCTCCAACCCCTTCATCCATCCAAAAACCAGCCCTTCCAGATTATTTGACATCCTCGCAAACCATTCGCGTCCGTTGCGTGAACTGAGACTGCTCCCCTCGTCACATTCTTCCCCCTCTGATTCACCATCAGAAATATGCTCACTAGAGCCCATCACAAATGGACTCTCCCTTGTTATGTGCTTTAATCAAGCACCCTCGTTATCAACTTTGACCACAATCTGGAGTGACAAGGCACATACTGCATGTTTCATCTGTGACCGCAAGCTATATGTCCGATCAAGGCTGCCACCTGCCTCTGGTAGGAGATTCAACATCTCCATCCTGATTTTCTGGCATACAAGCAGAGCCCGCTCGTCTACACCTAGATCCTGCCATACCACGCCATGATCTTCCAGAAACGATAGTCCCAAGGTGACCTGTATCTCAGATAAATCCCACTGCATTCAGATTTCAGATTTCATACACGTTCTGTTTCTTACCGCTTCTCTGTCAATATTAAACAGATGTGAAACATGTTCCTCCCACTTCTGGATCTCCTCTTCAGTTTCACATGGAAAGAGGGTACGCTTCATTATGGCTAAGTACCAATCGGAGAAACAAAAACTGTCGAATGTAGTGAGCGCAGACATGTTCAAAAGTACGATCAGTTCGATCAGTTCGATCAAGTGGAAGGCGAGCAGAGTTACGGAGTTGTCCGATTCTCACATCCGAAACCCGCCGAAACTCGCCACAATTATGAGATCCACATAGCAAACTTTGATTGCACTGCTAATTCAGTCCAAAATTTCAACCATATGTAGAAATTGAAATTGGCCCGAGGTATTATTTTAAAGTGGAGTCATATGTGTTATAGTTATAAGAAGTGAAGTTTACAACTTGCGAGACCCATACCCAAAGTACTTGCCGTGCTTCCGAAGCTTCCGTGTTCCAGATGGCCGGAACTGCTTCCGGAATGGTGGTTCCGAACTCGGAAATTCGGAACCCCGGGAACCCAACACTTGGGGACAGAAGAAGGTTCCAACCACAGAAAAAAGTCCCGCGACTCTTCCGAAGTAGTTTTACATGAGCAGTATAATGGAATGGACATTTACTTGAGAAATATCTGCTTGTGTGCTAACTACTAAACTGGATTTCTATACAGAAACAGACGCTCTCATCCTAAAGCTCTAAACCCTGTCACGAACTCCATCCCTCGCATGGGGCGGAATCCTCTTGTTCCTTGACATAGCTGATCTCTTCTCTTTCCTCTGTCGATTTTTTGATGCCTTGGTGGAGATACCTTGAGCTTCATCAAGACGTGTAATGACTTGATGAGAGGGAAGGTTTATTCGTGTGACCCTGCGTGCTTTAGACTTTTCACTACGTATTCCCTTCAGCCTATAGCATGTGGAATTTGTGCGCATGTCTATGGTTCCATGAGAACCAGTCCAGAGTCTTCCATGCCTTGAACCGCCAGCCTGGGTGCTGTTGGGCAGACATTGTGCCTGACCAAGCAGCTCTGCGAGGTTGGCTTTCAGATTCTGAAAGTGTTTGGCAGAAAGTGTGGCTTGATATTCAGAATACATGCGGAGGTAACCGTGCCTTTGTGAAAAACATGTCCAGACCGCTTTCGGTGGTAGTTCATCGACTTGAGGAAAGAAGACGTTGAGCAGATCTGAAAAGTCCCAACATTGCTTCGTATTTTTATTCAGGCCATGGGAGTTGGGCAAGAATCTGACGCTCAAGAGGTTGTCGACTACATGAGCAACTGACCATGACTCCATGGCCTCCTGGAGTGTGGTTGCGGTGCTGAGATGGTTCCGGAGTCGGGAAGGGTCCAGTGCAAGCCACATATCGTTGGTGAATGAGACGAAGAGATCGGAAGCATACTCATCCCACTTCTGAAGGCTAATCCACCTCGGAGAGTGCATTATGCGCGTAGGATCTTTGTCAAGACAGTTAAGGAGCTCGTTCCAGGTGGGCCGTTCGCCCAATGGATATTCTATGGTGCCCTCAGTGTTGGGCTGTTCCGAACGAGGTCCCGAGGGATTCCTTGACTTGCCAACCTTTTTTACGCGTAACGTCAACTTGAGAGCTACATCTGCATCGTCAGTCTGTGCGATAACCGGAAGCTCTCCAGTAACTGGATTCAGGTCTTGCAAGAAGAACATTCCGAAGCGCTGTATGACGCCCTCGTATGACAAGTCTCTTAGGGCATTGATAAGATGAGCATGCTTCGCCGGAACAGCAAAGGACATGTTCCGAAGTAGATGGACGATGATGCTGGTCATGATACCATAGTTTTGTGGTGGATCCTTGAAGAAACGGACCTGAATAAATCGAAGTTCTTCGAGTCTCCTGATCATGAAATCACAGTAAACCTGGGAAGGAATCCATAGGATCGGGTCTGAGTCTAGATATTCTGCAGCCTTGAATGCAGAAGTCAAGCTTCACGGAGAGGACCAATTAAATATTAGAAACTGACCATGCGCCAAGCTGATCGCAAAGCCTCTACTATGGCAAAACCGCTCCCTCGAACCTCCTCCCGAACTCCAAAGCTTTTGGTCTTAGCACCATGATAGATGGCAACAAAGTCATGACAAGTCTGTTGGAATACTGCAGTGTTTGCGTAAGCTTCTGGGTCTGCACAGAACTTCTCTTCTTGACCTGGCCTACGGAAGGCTTCAAAGATGAGATTGTATGTGGACCGAAAGGTTAGCTGAACAGCTTTTCTGCGAACACTTTCCATGGTCGCCTGCAGTCCGCCATGTCTAGGCATGGTACAGGTCTTGAACTCCTTGGGCTTGTTCATTCCAGCCTTGGAATACGAGGCATGGATAGAATTGAGCTTCCACAGGCCAATGAGGGGCTGCTGGTCCACCGGATCCGGATGATAAGAGATGCCTAAGTCTAGAAGGAACTGGCCATTCTTGCGCTGCATAACGTATTCCCAGTCCAAGGTAGGAATCTCCTGATAGAGGGTGACCAAAGGATCCAGGCATCGACCTCTGACCGTCACGGTGTTAAGCTTGATGCCTCTGGCATCAGCGATGAAAAAGAAGGAACCAAAGGCGTCAAGATGACCGTCATGACTTTGAGCAATGAGATGTCGCATATGCTGGACCAAACTTTCAATGGTGGTGGGATCGAGGGTGAGGGTCCTGGAAGTCTTGAGTTGGTTGTTCACTGTAGCCTTCCACTTCCACTCTTCGTAGGTGAAGTCGGAATATTCACGTATTTCCTGAGGCGAGGTGGCTCTTATGGCAGGCAACAAGACCTGAGTGAGCCAGAAAATTTGCACCGGAGATGGAATGAGGGTTGCGGAACGACCGGTCTTGGGGTTCTTGTGCATCATGCGAGGAAATGCAACATAGAAATTGATGCTTCCGGAACCATTCCCTGCCTGTGCAAAATGGATGTGGGGGATATTGCTAATAGGGACCGATTTTGTAAACCACTCCGAGCGTCCTCCATCACCTTGGTCTCTAGCTGACTGGGGCCAGAGGATCTCCACCTCGCAATGATTATTTTTAGGAATCGGAGGTTTGTTTCCAAAGTATGGCATGACGTTCACTTTAAGAGAGCCACGTACACGGAGATGATGGGTGACCCAGATAATGCTGTCTATGTCCAGAGTTGTTCGGATCTCGTTAGTGGTCATCGGAACTCCGTCTCGTTCCGGTCGGAAACAGACGTAATTTCCCTGAACCGGATTTTTTCCGCAGACGAAGATCTCGGTGCTATTAGATGAATTCTTGTTACCAGCCAGCTTCAACATGTCTGCCATTCCCATGACATCGACATCATCCACCAGAACCTGACGAGATTTGCCCATGCGATCAGTGGACAGGTGATGAACGACAGTCTCGTCCCAGGGAGATGGGTCCTGAAATTGGGGTTCGCCTACAGGAAGAAGGTGATCTCTGACATTGATCGGATCTTGTTCATTAAACGCGACTGCAAAATCGGGAAGGAGTCGGAAGCCATAATCCCTGAAGTAGTCCCAGTTTGAGCGAATTTCACCCTGGGCGTTCTCTTGTATTGCATACTGCAAATCCTCCAATGTGGGACCATCTAAGTAGTCGTCAAAGGAATCATCCATGGGAAGTGGGAGGTAACGTTGGGCCGGAAGAGATATTGCCTGAGAATTTTTCCTAGGAACTCTAGGTTCACCGAGCACACGGTTACGAGCATTGCGCATTATTTTAAGGCGTTTCAAGTGTGATGGAAGTCGTGACATGGTAGGATCCTCCAGATGATCGGAATTGATGGAAGCATCGGAAGCACCGGAAGCACCGGAAGCACCGGAAGCATCGGAAGCACCGGAAGTATCGGAAGCACCGGAATCGCTCGAATCACCCAGGCATGCTACCTCCTTTGGTCGTGGTTTGCATCCAAGGCACCTGTCTCTAGATCTATCCAGCATCACTTGAAGTGATATCACCTGAGTTGAGTTTTCTAATCCACCATTATGGATGATGTCCAGGACTATATCAGACGGTTCTTCTAACCATGACTCTGTATCCTTAAATGCCTGCCACCAGCGGTAACAGTTGAAGAGATTTTTCGACAAGCTCTCCAAAAGTACCTTTCTGGTAAGATGGGGGCATTCCACATATGGAGACTGATTTCCAGGGATCGATTCCAGGTAGGCATCAGGGCCATTGTGCAGAACATATAGAGTGATCGAGACTGCGATTGGTCCACAATCCAATCCGTTCTGTTACCGAATTAATGAAGCAAGAAAAATGAGATCGAACAAAATAAATACCTGTTTAAAGTCATAAACATTCACCATAGGGTCAACATCAGAGACTGGCCATCCAAACAGGGCAGCAACCCTCCTCCAATACATCAGACCATTCCAATTATCCCATCTAACATTAATATGTAGACCGGCACTGGCAGGATTCGGGTTCCGACCAAACACCCACACATGATTCGACTTATAGTCAAAGCATACTGTGAAATAGTGCTGATGTCTGCAAATGATGAACACCACAGGTTTTAGAGGAGGTGGGGTTTGTGGATTGCCAGCGGAGAAGAGGCCAGAATAAGACCGGAATTGGACTATCTCTTCTGGTTCAGGATGGATGAAAGATGCTGTCATGAAGAGATCCACAAAGTGACAATAGGTGTTGTTCAAGATTCTATACCATTCAGTCAAAAGGAAGAGGTTGATTATGCTTCCTGCCACATAGTTCTTTGGCTGAAGACTGTCAATTTCTTGGACAGCCACAGCCCATATGGAAGGGTTCGAGATCATGCGCTCTATGATAGAAAAAAGGTAACAATATGTATCACTGGGAATATGAGGATATCTTACTGTATTGAGCTCTGCAGTTTATGAGATCAATTAGTTCCGTTTGTTCCGTTTGTTCCGTTTGTTCCGAGGGTTCCGTTTGTTCCGAGGGTTCCGAGGGTTCATCATCAACCAGATGTCTTTGGTTCACAGAAGAAGGCATTGACTGTTTGCAATTTGCACAGTCTGATGGCTGGTAAGCATCAGTGTGGCTTTCAAGTTCATCTTCACTCTGGGTTGCATCAGCAGTAGAGTCCTGGTCATCAGATGACGAGTTTGAAGATTCGACCTCACAATGTCCATCATCTCCATCAGATGGTACATTTACCTTGTTGTTAAGCTCATCAACTGAAATAAAAGTTTGAGGTTCGCTGAGGTCTTTGTTTGGAAAAGTGAAGTGAATGCATACCACCGTTGAAAGTGTCAGAGAGAAATGACACTGCTGTTATGTTTTCTCGTTTGAGTGCAATGAACTGTGGTGAAAAGGGACTTCTTTGTTGATGATATTTCAAGGAAGAGGTTTCTGATGAAGATTCAGACCGGAAACATCCTTGAAAATGCTATTAGCATAAAATTCAAAGAGAAGAGAGAGAAGGTGAATGCACATACTAGCATGGTCATCAGAAAGGAAGGATATGGCTGTTGTGCACTGACGTAGAAGTGGAACAGGAATGTATGGTGTTTCCGAAGAGGACTCCGATGGTTCCGTGGATCCTGCTGCATACCGAGCTATAAAGATCTGTGATCCACTTGGAAAGAAAGCTTACTGGTGGTAGAAGCAGACAGGAATGACACTGCAGTCACTTCCTGTCTTCTCAAAGTCTGGGGTAGATCCTTGGACTGGATGGGCTCTGTTGACTCATCAAAACCACAAAGTTATAATTGGCATGGAAAGCTAACCTTGAGATACAGATGAGTTATTTGAGGACATTTCCTGACTTGACATAATTGGAGAATATGATGGCTGACAATTCCCTCTCTGATGCCTTAGTGCTAAATATGCACTGATAGATTCTGGCTCAGTTCTTGTGGATGCTGGTCCCCTTTGCTCTTCTAAGTCTAGGGAAATGCAAAAAATCAATGATGAACATGAATAGGAAAAAGATGCATACATGAGGATTGACTCTGGGCATCCATGTCATCTATTAGATGTTATTGAGCAATGATACAATTGGAGGAAAAATATAGTTCACCATAATTTGAAAGTTGTCCTGGTTGTATGTCATCTATGATGGCTTGAAAGTATTATTGTAAATGCATGAAAAAATAAGGAACTCACCTGTTATAGAAAGTGGTTCCTCTTCACTTTCCTCTTCCTCTTCCTTGTTAAATTTCATCTCCTCCTCCTTCTCCTCCTTCTCCTCCTTCTCCTCCTTCTCCTCTTCCTCTTCCTCTTCCTCTTCCTCTTCCTCTTCCTCTTTCCTCTCTTCAACAGGGTTAAAAATAGTGAAACTATGAAGGAAATGTATAATTGATTCCAAAGATGAAACCTTGGATTTAGGAGTTAGATTTGGCCTGGAGATTGGTGGTTCCGTTTGTTGCAATGGTTCTGGTGATTCAAATGATTCTGGTGGTTCCGGCACTTCCGGCACTTCTGGTGATTTCAATAGTGATTGTGGTTCATGAGATTCCTGAGGTTTCCACTTGAATGCCATTAGAAACATGACTATAAATTAGTTTCAATTGAACATGTTCCCAGATCCATTTGGGTCTCAAGGCCTAAGCTCTCTCTTTAATGCTGCTGATTCCCCAAATTGAACACTTGAAAGGAATTTATCAGCCATTCCAAAGAGTTGTTCATATATTTAGAGGAAGGCAACTCTATCTCTGATGATGCAGGTGAAAATAGAGGGGCTCTGGGGTCAGATTGTTGTTCCGGATCTGGTAGTTCCGATGGTGGTTGTTCGGGTTCCTGTGGTTCCAGATGTTCCGGTTGCAATTGGGGTTCCAGTTGTTCTGGATTCCATGGCTGGGGTTCCAGTGGTTCCAGCAGTTCTTGTAGCTCTGATACCGCTCCATCATCACTATGGGAAAAATCAGGCTTCTACAATAGGTTAATGTCAAAACCTTTAAATAATATTCAATGGAAAAAGCTACCTCACTTGGGGGGCCATTATTTTCCAACTCTCTCTGTAAAAAGCATATATGTTTTTTTTCTTGTGATCTGCAAACCAGTTAATCATTAGAAACAACTCACAGGCCTTGGAATATTCATTGACTGTTTGTCTGGAAGTTGTGGAAGACGAGGTTTCCTAGCCAAAAAGTCTCTTAAAGCTGAAGATTTGCTTTTTATATCTATTGTGGTCTGTTCTGTCTGTTTATCCTGCAATTAATGATTTTGAGTGTTAGTGTCAGGA